>JAOBBB020389018.1:0-17873 GCA_025331005.2 Zoanthus gigantus
ACAGAAATGAACATCTTGATTGATATGTAGCTGTCAATCATTCTAGGTTTTGATATTCAGAATTTGTAACGGTTTTTCACTTTCTACTGAAGATGACATTGTGACAATGTCGAAACATGTATAGATTAAAAAAAGTTTTCGTATATATGAAATGTGTAATTTCTTTGGTGCTTCTACGATCACATGATATAGAAACTGTTGGGAGTGCAGTTTAAGTTTGCGCATGCGCCTGCTGGCACGAAGATCCTCAAATTAGCTCCAGCGACTTTAAGCGGCAAGAGCAGAGGGCGCAATTAATGTCAGCAGCTAATTTTGTCTGTAGTATTTACCAGTCCAAGACTTTTATATCAAGCTTAGCGAAATAACTTGTTGGAACACTCTTGGAAACCAGTCAACTCTATTTTCATAACATTGTCAGTCAAAAGCAAGTTAATCTTTCTACCAATGTAAAATATTCAAGACTTTATCAAGCACCCTACCTCAACTTCAATCTCATATTCATAAATTCACATAAGATCCTCTTTCTACGTAGGAACTGACTTCCAAAGAACGTCAAGCTTTGTAGCTGAGTTTCTGCTATTGTCAAGATTTTTAAATGTAATTTTAAAATATATATAACCTCTACAACAAAATATAACTCTAATATAGTAGTTTTTTCAAGGCTCAAACAACTACTTTTGACCAATAAATAAATACAAAATTTTGCCAAGTTTAGGACAATTTAATGACGTCACGAAAAAACCACTGACGTCAGCGCAACGCTTTTGATATTTAAATGTTTGTATGATAATGGTGAATATCCCTGCCAAGTTTAATCGACATAGTCTTAGTGGTTCAGGAGTAAAGTGGGAATGAAAAGCGGCACCCAGTGTTTTTAGGGTTAAGATCCAAGACAATATTCTAACAATTACTTTTAGTTGTTATGTAAATACCCGTTTCCCCATTTAAAGAAGCTATCAATCTTGTTAGCGAGATAAATTTGAATTTAAAATCACCCAAGTTAAATCATTTCAGGGTAATGATTAGGGTAGGGTTTGACCCTGCAGCAGCCCTCTTGTAGCACTTTGCTTATTTAATAAATGTTCTGTCTTTGTTCTTCAGATGACGACTCCAAGAGAGTTACGAAGAGACAGTAATAAGCTTTACCAAAAACTAACACTTAGAGAGCTTATTAAACGTGTTGGAAATCAATCGGTAAGGATCGACCTCCAAATGTAATAGACCCATTTCAGATGTGACGTCACGTCACACGACGACGCGAACTGGAGGACAAACAAACTTTCTTCGTCTTTGTAGATACTGAACTGTGTCTGTCATTTCAGTGCTTAAATTGTCAGTTTATTTGACGATGGTAAATTTTTGTTCGGTGTTTAATTGCGCTAACCGATCTGATAGAGAATCGGATCGAAGTTTTTAAACACAAACAAACAATACCCTAAAAAGGAAGTTTAAGAGGTTGACCCTATGTGAATAAACTTCCAAAATTAAAATTAAAAAAAAAAAAAAATTATAAATAGAATCTAAAATGGGTAAAAACTTAAGAAATATGCATGTATGATTTAAGAGCTATTTTAAAACGTCCTAAATTTCCTATCTAATTTCCTATTTCCTGTTAATACTGTGAGTTATAATGAAATATGATGTGATCCACTCGACCTCGTCTCATTTTCCCCGGGTCTGCCGATATTTGAATATTATATACTGCAAACCTTTTTCCGCCTAAGCTAACTCGGCTTTCCATCCTTCCGGGGTAGGTAAATGAGTACCAGCGTCTGCTGGGAGCTAACCTGCGATGGGTTAGTGTCCCATCCAGGGTGAGTCAAAGACTCTCATCTACTTAACACTACAGAAACCGGGGATAAGCGCCGGCTCCATGGGCCCCTAGGCTCGTAAAGGATTTAGCTATTATAGAAAAAAGTCCTCCCTCGTGAGCCAGTTAGCACCAAGTAATTTTGCCCTCTTTGTTATACACTATTAAAACGTGCCTTTGTTGTCGAAGTCTAGGAATATTATATAAAAAATAAATCTTGCTTGTTTCTTGATTTTATACAGCAGACGGAGATTACTCTGAATGGGGGAGCTGGAGCGAGTGCAGTGTACCTTGCGGTACTGGCAAGCAGATGCGAATGCGTAAATATAATAAGCCATTCCCCCAGCATGGTGACAATAGGTTCTCAAGACTGAAGCCTGCGAACGAATTAAGAACCTGCCAGTCTGTGTGTCCGCCAGGTATCGAAATACTTTCAATACACCACTAGAAACAACTTTCACTGACCGTCTCTTTCGATCAATAAAAATTGTGATGAGGATAACTGACTTGCACATAGGTCAGCAATTCCGTGCTAAAACTGGGTTTTCAAAACTCCGAATGAACTCACATTCAGGCGCACTATAGACAATAATAAGGATGATAATGACAATGGTAATCATAATGATTGTGAAAATAACCGTAATCATAATGATCATATTATGATTATACTAGAAGCAATCAGAGATAAATGAAGTGCGTTCGAAATGGTCTCTTTAGAAAGTACAAGCAACTTAACACGCAATATAGTTTGCTTGAGTAATTACCTGAAACTTTCATAGAGTTTTTTTTTAATGAGTTTGTGTTAAAAATATAAACATTCTCTTACCTACCTTTCTTAACTTTTGAAGCAGGTAAATGTTTTCTAGTCCTTATAAAATTTTGATTACTGGACATGCGTGCGCATGATGTCATAGTTAGTTATAAATTCAAAATGGCGCTGATATGGAACAAAAATGTGATGAACGACGCCCAACCAAGAATCTCGATCTTGCTTCCTTGTACGACTTGGTAACTGCACAAATGACCACAAATGAACCCAACTCTTGAGATTAGAATTGCGTTCTCCTTATGCATTGAGATTTCTTGCGGTCGCCAGAGCGTAATATTACACAATATTGCACGGTATAAATAAATATGTAGTCAAAATAAGCATATATATTGATTAATATGAATATATATAGATAGATGAATAGAGCAATACATTGCTAGTAACGATTGATATCTTTAGTGTATTTGGTGACAAAATTTCGAAGTCTTTTTGAACCAAAAACTGTTAACATTATCACTAGAAACAATAATAGTTTTTTTTGAGGCGACTAACTCAAAGACAGGATTGTGTGGGCGTAGTTTAGCAATAAACCTAAAGGATGAGATGTGGGCCTTTATTAGTTTGTCTTAGAATGATTCTAGACTAACTTCAGCTAAATAATGCCTCATTGGGTATATGTGCATCGGCGATTAGATAAAAAAAATGTGCTGTTGCGCATGCTTTTGCGAAAGGCTAGTAGATATCTGAACAGACATAACAATAGAAATAATGTTGCTGAAAATAAATATCAACATAATGATACTGTCCAATAAAACATTTTTATACAAGTTTTTAACGGAAACATATCGAATAAAACTCTTGATTCTAGTAATCAAGTAATTCAGTCTAAAAATACTGTTTGATATATACGTGATACAGTCTAAACCAAGTGACCAACAGCAGTCTTTTTCTAGCGCATTAACATTCACTCTGATCTCTTATTCGATTTCAATTTCGTTATCACTGACATCTACTAGCCAGCAACTTCAACCGTAGACAGCTGCGAACCTCGTAACCAGGCTTATTTCACGTTCACTAACGTAATAATGACGTGAAATGAACCTGCGTACGAGGTTGGACAGCTGTTTCGTCCCTTTTGGGACTCGTGCGAACGCTTTAGGGAGCGTGAATAAACAGCCAGCTAAAAGCTAAGTGTTTATCATGCTCAAAGCTGTAACCGAGTCCAACTGACGAGTCCCAAAGGGACGACTGAAACAGCTGTCTACGGTTGAAGTTGTTGGCTTAATCCGAGCTACTATTCATATTGGTTCACTTACAATTCAATTCTAAAGTAGTTTTTCAGACATTAATTTATTACTTATAGACCCTATGCCAAAATAGCAGGCATTTTGATATTCTTTTGTCTACATTCACATTAGCCCTACTAGCCTCGTTTGCGGAAAGATATTCTTTTGAAAGTTTAATTCAAGAATGAGGTTAGTAGGGCTAATTGGAATGTAGACAAAAGAAAATCAAAATAGCCGCCATTTTGGCATAGGGTCTATGTTGTTTTGTGACTATTAGGTTTAATTTTAAGTACACACTTTCTTTGTTTGTTATAGTAAGCGGTGGCTACTCCGAGTGGGGGCCTTGGAGTGAATGCAGTGCAACTTGTGGCGGTGGAGTAAGAACTCGTCTGCGTTCCTGTACAAACCCGACTCCCGGAATTGGAGGGAAAAACTGTTCAAAGCTTGGTCCATCACTTGAAGTGCTCCTTTGCAAGGAAACATTTTGCATCGGTAGAGAGAACTAGTATAGTGGTCCATCACTTGAAGTGCTCCTTTGCAAGGAAACATTTTGCATCGGTAGAGAGAACTACTATATAAAATAAACAGTGCATTATAAACAATGCAAGGGGGCATTCGTACTCAAGTTGTCATGTTTTTTGCATGGCAAAATGATATGTAATAATCACCGTAAATCTTTAAGAATTACAATATTTCTTAACCTTTTTAGAAAGGAACAACAACAAATAACTTTATTTATACTTGGATTTCGGAGTAGCTGTGAAGATAATTTCTCCAAGTTTGCGTTCCTGGTACAGTGCGTTTGTACAGGAACGCAGAGTCGGCTGTGAAGATAATTTCTCCAAGTTTGACACACACGGCACAATTAAAACCCCCAACTGCTAGGAGGCAAACCAGTTGGCTATTTACAAAGCGCGATGGATATGACTCAGGGATCACCCAAGACAAATTCAGACACTGTGATCAGAGTGGGATTTGAACCTGGTACGTTCGCATACGAATTCAGCACATCAATATTCTAGGCTTTTCAATGTCAATTACGATTCACAAACTGAAAATGACCAGTTTAGGGAAGGGCATACCTCCTTTTTCTATCGATCACGAAAGATCACTTGTCCTGTTACAATTAAGCCCGGCGCACACTAGAG
Source organism: Zoanthus gigantus (assembly GCA_025331005.2). Lineage (NCBI taxonomy): Eukaryota > Metazoa > Cnidaria > Anthozoa > Zoantharia > Zoanthidae > Zoanthus > Zoanthus gigantus. The sequence continues at coordinate 5,014 of JAOBBB020389018.1, forward strand.
CTCAGTATCAGCTGAGCTAATGGTCACTCGTGACTATTGGTGTAAGCAAGTTCCTCCAGTGTGCGGTGTTGTTTCGAGCGCATTTGGTCACTCGTGCCATTGGCGCCGAATATTCAACATGTTGAATATTTTTGTGCACGAATGAACATTTCCTCCAAGTGTGCGCGCGTGCTAAGCTATTAGCTTAGCAAATTATACAAATACGCATGCGTAATGCGTTTAATAACAATCAAACTTTTTTTTCAATCATTTTTTTTTATTTTTTTTTATAAAATAAATTATACAATGTACAAAAACAAACACAAGCACAAAAAAAACCAACTAACTCTACACAAAAAAAACCCTTCAGAAACTAAAAAGCTAATAGCTTTTTTAGAGGTTCCCATTTCAGTTGATGAATACTTTGTTTATTTCATATTTGGGTGATAGAGCGCTCGATATATTCCATGTGTTTTACTCTTCTGAAGTATAAATCTAATTGTTTGCAGGCATTAACTTTTTATATCGACAAAAGTAAATAAAACGTTTTCTATAATGATAAGGAAATTAATGAGGTTTTAAATCTTAATAACAATCAAACATGTCCGATGCTTTTGAACAAAATTCGAGCTCGAGCTTCTCAGATGATGCAGAGATTTTTCTTCTGCTCTTGTTATTGCGACGAAGGCGGAGGCGTTTAAGAGCCTCAAATTGAATGAAGTGGACTGGTCTGAAAACTTATATGTTTTTCCACGTTTTTCAGCAATTTCTTGGGTGGATTTATTGCAAAACTGTCTATTTTTTAAGTCTGGACACCTCACATTGTAAAGGCAAGGATAATCAGGCCAAACGTCTGCTAACTTGTCTTCCAAAACTGCTTCAGCAACTATCGCATTGCCCAAAGTCAAAAAATGTTTGATTGTTATTAAACACAGTACGCATGCGTATTTGTATAATTTGCTAAGCTGATAGCTTAGCACGCGCGCACACTTGGAGGAAATGTTCGTTCGTGTACAAAAATATTCAACATGGCGCAGGTGGCACGAGTGACCAAATGCGCTCGAAACAACACCGCACACCGGAGGAACTTGCTTACGCCAAAAGTCACGAGTGACCGTTAGCATAACTTTAAATACCGGATATAGAATAATAAGAAGAACCAGTAAATTTTGCCATGGTTCATTGTTCTTAATTATTTTGGCCGCTTCAACTTTAATATGTTTTTAATTTGTTCTTAATTCTGTGAACAGTTTGAATTTTTTCTTTGTTCATTCTTGTACAGTATTGTTGAAACATACATGTATAACAGTTGAAACTGATCGTACGAGGAACTTTTAATATTCCATGAATATGTGTATCATTTGGAACAATAGTATAATAGGAAACGGTGCTTCTGTGTTTTTACTGTGCACATTCGAACGTAAATTATAAGATTCAGTAAAGTTTCACCTAGAAACACTTTCAATTTTTTCAGCCTCAGCCTGAGGTTGTTTTTTTAAAAATTGTTCTTAATTTTCGACCACTCTGAGCCTCGTTGTTCTTATAAACTTGTTCCTATTTAAAAACAAAAAAGCGTGTAGCTCAATATCAAATAAGGAAATGCAGTCTTTTGAACTTGCCATTTTCCCCAAGGGCATGGAAATTATTTATAAATGAAACACGGTTTTGAGCACGAATTTGATACTGATTATGAACTAAAAAGTACATGCAAATTTTTTTTTTCATCTGACCAGCTGTGCAATTTGTATAGTTTGATGACAAGCACCAATAGGTTTAACGGTATTTTGTTAGCTTTCAGCTGGCTGTTTACTCGCGCGTGCAACACCGTACTGACGAGTCTCAAAAAGGACGAAACAGCTGTCTACGGTAGAAGTTTCTGGCTTAATCCGATCTCTTATTCAGTATTGGTTTACTGACAAATTAATTTCAACGGTAGTTGCTCAGCCATTCATTTATTACTCATTTTGTTAATGCTCTATTTCCGCAATCCCCCCTCAAAATGCTACGAGTTAAACTCATCTAACAACCTCGGCAGAATATTTTTGTACAGCAATTTGCTTTTGATTTTTTAAAAAAGCATTATTATCGATATACAAGGCCAAATGGGGAACCGCCCTCTTCAAAACGTTCGCAAGCACGGACCGATAACAAATCAGGCGGGCGGTAATTACATGACTTCTGCCCTGGATTTTTATAATTTTTTACAAATACCGGTAACATTTAGCCCGTTTGTCTTTTCATATAGTCCTTCTAGTTATTTTATATATTTTATTTCATTGTTAACTTTTTTTTCCTTGCTATTAAAATTATTCATTGTCTCCCTTGTATATTGCTATAGTGCTATGTTATATATTAATTTTATTATTAATTCGCCTTTTATTTTGATAATAATGTTAATAACATGGCTTTAGTCGGGTCATATTGTTTATTTTTGGCCCTTGTAGTAAAATTTTCAACAATATGCCCTCCAAAATTCATGTTATTCCCTTATTACCATCACTACGCGCGGTTGAATAATGAACTGCCTTCTCCAAATTGTTCCTTTTGACGTGCTAAATGTAAACGTGCGGGCTTCAAATGCATTTGTTTCCCTCATTCTGATTGGCTGCGGTGGTAGTGCGATACCTTGTTCAACCAATAAGATCGCGAGGATACCATTTCAGTGCTGGACTCTGGCGGGATTTTTTTGGACAAATTTTTAAAAGCAAAGCTATTTTTCATTTGTACAGTTTTAATTTCTTATCATTCTTTTGTAAATACTCTTCGCTCTTATTCAAGTACTTGCATGTGTTGATTGTTCAAAAAAACAAAAAAAGCTAAATACTTTGGACAATTTGGGCTTGTGTCAGTTGTGAATGATAATAGGGACCTTAAGCAACGAGGACGGCGACGCCGACGACGACGGCAAAGAACAATAGTAAATACAATAACTGCACGTTGGAATGCACCGAGCTGAGCGCCTGCACGGAGTTTTCGCTAAAATTGCAACGTGAAAAGACCTTTTTTAGAGTCGTCGAGAGTACGAGGACGTAACAGCAAAAACTTTCTCGGTATTTGTTTAGCTTCATGGAGAAACATTCCATCGTTTTTCTATTCACAAAAGTTAAAGCAACGAAACAAAACCCTAATGACCCACACAAAGAAGTAAAGAACGAACGAGGAAAGTGATTTTTCTGAGCCGTCGTCGTTCGCGTTCCCGTCCTCGTTTCTTAAAGTCCCTAATAATCCTATCCCACGGCCAAGCAGCAGTCGAACGTGGTTTTTCCATCAACAAGGGCCTATTAGTACACAACATAAATGAGAACTTCATTTGTGCCCAGAGAGTTATACATGATTATGTGCAGTCGTTTGGTGGACTCCAAAATGTCCAAATTACTAATTAAAAGAAATGATTTCAGCTTCACAAAGTGGAAGAATGAAGTATAACCAGTACCTTGAGGAAAAGAAAAGAGAACAGGTCAAAAATGAAGGAGAAAACTATGTTTGGATACCATTCATGAACTTGAAAGCAAGCGCACCTGCTTGGAGCAAGATATTGACTCCCTTTGTGCAGCTGACAAGCTGGCTGACTTGGATGAGAAGAAAGGCAATATGCTTGATCTGACAAAGTCAAACAGGTTTAGAAGAGCAGCCAAGTCTAAGAGGTCAGAGCTAGAGGCCTTTAAATGCTGAAATAATGCGCATGAAAGACAATCTACACTGATTTGATTATTACTAGAATGTTAAAGCACATGAACTTTTAGACAATTTGAAAAGCTTTGATTATTAGAATGTTAAAACACAAGAAAGATAATCTACACAGATTACATTGTTATTGGAAATTGGTGTTTAAAAGAACTGGTTAATTAGTTTATATTGTAAGAAATTAAACAGAGAATAAAATGATATTGATTTTAAGCCATATTTAGAATTGGTTTGTATCTTAATTTTTTATCAACTCTGGACTCAACTTTATTTTTGTTTGTATGGCTGTGGAAAAATTTTGGAAATTTTCACTTAGGAATCTGTACGAACCCTGTATTAATTACAGATAATTAACACGCACACTTGTGATGCTACAAAATGATCTTTGTGATTAAAAAAGATCAATCTTTAAACTCAGATTTTTGAGTAGGTGAAGAGCTAAGTTTGACACACACACATCGCACAATTAAGAACCCTTACTGATAAAAGGTAAGCTAGTTTACATTTTACAAAGCATGGAGGATTTTAGTCAGGAATCACCCAGAACAAATCCAGACAGTAATCAATGTAAGTTATAAACCCTGGATACTGAACCAAACTCCCTCACTCGAATAGACCTACTTCCATCAGCTGTGGCACTTATAGGCCAGACGGTACTAGACAACTGAGCCTTCCAGGGGGGTCTGGTGGCATGCTACCCTGGGAAGTTTTTTAAATCATTTTGTCTGAAACTGTATTTCCTTGGTTTTATATGCCATTTGAAACAAAATCAGTGTGTCCAAACTAGTAATTAAAAATATTTTGCAGACATGTTTGGTAACTACTGCATTTTGTGAAACACTAGTAGCTTCAAAAGTTAGGATAAAAGCTACGAAGTCGTTCCCCTAGCAACAGCTCTGAAAATACTTATATGATGTTCATCTAACTAGGTAAATCAGTTGCTTGGCAAACAAAAACATCTTTTCCACAATTTAAAATATTCTTTTTTTGTCTGCTTTTAAATTTGTTTGCCAAGCCTTGATTACGAGTTTCAAAATCAAAAGAATATGTTATTCAAAATTAGGCTGGGTGGGCAAATTTGAATGCAAAGAAAAGAATATATGTTAATTTGTGAGAAAAAAATTGGAGTGCCAGCTATTGACAATATTTTGAGTTGCTTGGTCAGTTGCCAGTCATTCAGATAAATGCTGAGGTTTTTAAATATTTCTGAAGTTTTTAAAGTTTTAGTTCCTACCTTTAGAAGCCCCTTGTTTTTTTGAGACTCTATAAAAAGACTACCAAATGTTGCCAAAACTTTCTTACAAAAACTTCAAACCCATTCCAGCCATTACAATGGATGGTTGCCAGGTTAGTCTAGTTCCTATGGCTATTCCAGCCAACCAGAGCCTATCTATTTATTAAATGAATTGCACGTACAAATTCATATTTTTATGAAGGTTAATTAGCGTTCTTGTGGTTGCAAGAAATATCAATTTACATGGAGCTATATCAGTTTTTTATTTTTTTTGTATTTGTAAGATCGCATGACCATTGATTGACAGAGTATATAACCACGAAACGGAGTTTTCTGTAATTCAGCCTCTAATGACCGTTTGGGTTAAAATCGACTAACCATCATAATCATTTTAATATATTATTGAAAATTGACATTACATCATATCAATTCAAGCTTGATGATGTTGTACCAAAAAGTTATTTAGAGAGGATAATGAAGTTAAATTTGAACTTACGTAATGCTGTTGTACACCGTGGTTTTTTAGGTAGACAAACCCAGTTGTACTGAAAGCTTCGTAAATCTGTTTGGACAGAGACTGGACCGCCTCGCTGTTTGAATCGGGTCGAACTTTATGTTCAATGCTCATGGAACTGAAATCTATAATTGGGATTCCAGAAACACGCTCTACGCTTGACATTTTCCTGCTTTGGGCCAAAATGTTACAAGTTATAAGCGATCTTGCAACTAACTGTGATTGTCTAGGTGAATTTTAAAATTAAGGCTTCTTTTGTAGGTAGAGAAAGGCATAGCAACACAGGTTACGTAAATGTATTTTTAACCAATAAAAATACTAACCTAACCCTAACCCCGTTCCTCAACCATTTAAGAAGCACTTCCTCTGGTATGCAAAGAAATGACCAGAAAAAATTAAATATCGATGTTTGAAGAGAATTGAATATTGGGCACCTTGAAGTGAAGGGTGCGTTTCGACACCGGCTCTACCAAGATTTCACCTTTTTTTTTTTTTTTTGTTTGCCGAACTCAATCAGTTTTCAGCTTTCCATCCTTACCGTGAGCTTAGCTGCAATGGATTAGGGTCCCGTTCAGTCAAAGACATTCGTTTAACACGATGATAGTTTTGATGGTGAAGTCCAGCAAGTTGACAAGACAAACTGTAGCAAAATGAAAAAGAGGAAAAAAGCGAGAATAATAAGAAGCGTATGGTTTAACAAAGAAGCTGAACCAAAAAGACATTATCGTGAGCTACTCATGCTTTTTGCTCCATGGAGAAATAGAAAAAATTGATTTACTTGCTACATTTACTTCACATCAAGAACGCTGTATGACACTTTGTGAAGTAATCCATAAGCAAATGAAAGAATATGCTATGTGTGATGAGAACTTTAATGAAATACAGCAAGATATGAATAGAATAGAAGAAAGTTATGCCACAGAGGCACCATAAATACACTTGGTTTTCTTGTTCCTGTATGGATGTAACAATTTCAGGTAATTATCAATGGAGATAATCATTGTCTCGTGAAATCCTGCCTCTTGATTTGAGATCGTGGCGGAATTGGAAAGTTATAGTTCCTATGGGAACTATTTTTACTGTTGCCGTCGCTAAAGGGTTAAAAAAATGTTATTAAAATGCACGAAAACCCGAGTGTAGATACAAAAAAAGTTTCACTTGCACGTTTAGTTCCAATATCGTTATTTCTATTACGATTTGTTCCTATTCCATATTTTGAAAATTGATAGTAAACAACACCTTGTAGCCAAACTGCAAAAATTGAAGACACTAACTAAAGTGCTATAACTAACTATAACTTATCTACACAAAAAGTCTTCAAAATGTGTAATTTTTGTTAAATTCTATCAACATCAAATAATAAAGCTACTTATATTGATCATCCTCCTATTCTTTGTTAGATGGTTAATACATTCTCATGAACTAAATATTTGTTTAGCATGATGATTACCTTATTATATTCTATCGTTGATGACCTCCTATGTTGGTTCTGTTTGTGACAGGGAGTTTGAATTGTCTTTTTGATTTTTTGAAGAGTTTGCAGCTTTTCATTAAGTTTCCCTTCTATGATACCATGATTTTATCTAAGGTTAATTTCCCCACACTCTGCACTTTATGTGGTAGGGATAAGGTTATTTTTGACTAATTTACATCTAATTTTATTATTAAATTTTATTTGCGATGTAAGGATTCCGGCACGAGTCTATAGGCTACAATTGAGCCTCTTGTTTTCTTAATAGTTCGTTCCTGTTACGTTTCACGTTGTATTGTTCGTTAATGTTGTTTTCTTATGTCAAGAAATAATGACTCCTATGCACGCTTTTTTTATTAGAAGAAAGACTCACATTTGCCCTAAAATTAAGATTTAGCTAAGAGCAATCGTATCGAGACTGATAATTGTATGGGGACAATCATTTTGTTCGTTTTTCATCAAAATTCCATACTTTTACTGTTCTTGGAATAAGAACAGCTTTAGAGGCTGAAATTCTGTCAAAACTTGAGAACAATCAGAGCCTCGGCCAAAATTTACTGGTTCTTATAAAAAAAAGCGTGTATCACAGTAACCTTTGAATGCGCAACGAGTGCCAAAACCTGTAAAGCCCCGTTTACACGAGCAATTTTTCAAAAGTAAGTGACAAGTTTTATTTGACAATTTTTATTTGCTGGAGTAAGCCCCGTCTACACGAGCAATTTTTATGTGACAAGTTTTATTTATTTGCCAGTGTACGCCTCGTCTACACGAACAATTCTTATTTGAAAACAAAAGATTGGAGACTGGGATCTGCGCATAACATCAAAAAAATTGCCAATTCTATGTGTTGTCTCGACTACACGGGTAATTTTTTGTATGTGACAATTTTTATTTACCACATAAAAACTAACACGCCAGTTTTTTCCGCAAATATAATTGTCATACAAAAATTGGTCGATTTTGTTCATCTACACGAGCAAATAAAAATTGTCATAAAAATTGTCACACAAAAATTGCTCGTGTAGACGGGGCTTAATTTCAAACATCGAACAATAGCATTTGCTCATTAGAATTAGTTCTGCACATGTGAAATTCGACCTTTGAACTACGCCTAACCTAGTGGAGGAGAAAAGCCTTGCGTGACGACTCAGGCAGCGGCTGCGTAGGAGACTACGACTAACCCAACTCTCATACTTCTCCTTTCCCCCCAAATTCCAAATGAGTTGGCTTTAAATTTTTTAAGAAGACAAACTTGTCAATTGCGTTTCCAAAATGTACTCATCCCCAACAAAAAAATTAAAAATATTCGCCCGTTTATGATTCATTCGTGGTGTCCAGTAGCCACATGCCCTCCTATTTTTAAAATTGTGCAAGGAGAAGAAACATGACTTAAATGAAGATTGCGTTACTGCTTATTTTCAATGAACTCATATTTTTGGAAGTCTCACTTCGATGAACTTCTTCCCATTTGAATCAATATTGGACGGAAAATGTTTCCTCTTTTGTTTTGTGCTACCAGCCATTCGTTTCATGTAACGCAGTGTGCTGTCAGACGGCGTAGGCAGCCGAAGGACACACGCACCTGGTTCACGATATTCCTGAAAACACTTGGGAGCGATCATTGTTTCAGCAACTAATGGCGCAATAAGTTTACTTGCTGAAACTTCAATATCTGGAAAATCACGTAACTGATTTTCAAATATCGTTTGTCGCTTCCGCTCAAGGCGGCAATGCCTACATGGCCCTACAACATCACAATAATGGTGGCCGTATTCACAGGTACCGTGGTTCAAAGACGTATTTGTCTGACTGTAATAGTTGTCAAAACGTGCCCGATCGCTTAGGAGACCGCCACAATTGTTACAACGCGGATAACGATGGAGTTTTCCTGTCAAGTTATTTGTATATGTTGTTGTTGATCGAAATGGTTTGCGTTTCGATTTCTGTTTGAACCAATGATTAATTTCACCGCACACTTGGTCATTGAGACCTCGAAGTTGTTCATTCGATCCCACAAGAGATATAACTTGGTTCCACGGTTTGTCGTTTGTATCTAAGGACAGTTTGCTTCGAGCAAATAATGGCGGTAAAGTATTTCGTGGCATATTAACATCTGTTAAAGTTGTTGAAGTCGATTTAAAACAGAAAATGGTTTCAAATGGCACTCAAATCATTTTAAGACTTTACAAAGCTCTTTCAATTAATTTACATTGATTGGTGTTGATCATTGTGTAGAACGTACGTTGATGGAGATATTCCCTCTTAGTCCTCTTGATTGGTAAACGAGTATATTGCCAAGCGATCAAAATGGCTGAGTCAAGTGAACCTTTGCTTAGAAACCAACTAAAATAACACAACTTGAATAAATTGAATTTGGTTAATGAACAAAGGAATCAATGACCTGCATCCAAAACAACGAATATTTTAATGTTGCTATAGGAAACAAAGAAGGTAGGAAGTTTTTTAAAATTTGGTCGTTAAGATTATTCTGCACAAGCTTGTTTTTTAGGCTGTTATTTGTTTTATGACAATTTCAGCAAGAAAATGTTTTTAAAGCGAAACATTCTGAAGTCATGAGTTTTGAAAAACACTACAATTATCCATAAATCAAAATATTAAATGTTTTTTATTTAATATTTATAAAAATAAAAGAAACAATGTTTGTTTTCGTTGCATGAAATTTAATTGTGTATATTGACTTGAGTAACACTGGAATCTGTCCGGCTGACCTAAAAGTAAAACTCAGCCTGGACGTTATAGCTTGTTCGTTTCAGTTCAGTTCAGTTCAGTTTATTATTTATTTAGAATTCCGTACTACTACTTCTACTACTAGTACTACTACATCAAAATACAAAATGCAATGATAGAATGACGGGAATTGTACATAGTTTCATTTAGCAATGTTGTAATGGGGAGGAAAAGGAACATACAATGCCGACCAGTTTATATTTTATTAAGTATAAAATGTTCTTATAATTAGTTATATTAGCAAATTTTAGATTGAGTCTTCTTTATGAGGAAGTCCATGTACTGGAGTAAATCAGACCAAAACTTTATCCTGGGCTTATTCTTATAGCTTGTTTTCAACGTTAACACTGTTCTTTATAATAGTTTTGGGCAAACTTTAGCCTGAGTGTTCTTCCAGAGTTTGTTCTTTTATGAGAAAGTCCGCGTGCTGGAGTATATCTGACCAAAATTTCTTCCTGGTTAATTTTTAGCTTGTTCTTTAAAATAGTTTCTGGCAGATGGTAGCCTTAGTGATCTTACATTGCTGGTTCTTATGAAAAGCCTATAATTGATGGAGTACATTTTTTTAAATGACTCGCCCCATGGTAAGTTAAAACAAGTACGTATTTTCAAAGCGCTAGGCTTTTTACTCGTGTCGGTAGGTAATATAACGAGTCAAGAAATGGGCTCCGTTTTGTTTTGTTTTGTTTTTAATAATTTTTGTTTTTATGTCACGTCTTTCGCGCATGCACAATATCTGTGTTCAGGGTTATATAAAATAAGCTGGAAATGTTGGGTTACGCATGTGGGATATGATTTTTCCCTTCGTAACTAATTATTTTTATTTGTTGCTCTACTTGTTTATTTGAAGATGACGAGGTACTCGTAGAAAAGCTTTAAGATCAAATAAATTATTATTATTATTATTATTATTATTATTATTATTATTATTATTATTATTGCTGTTATCATTTATCAGTAAAAGAAAAAAAAACGGAAACAACTCGTGATATCACCCTGCCAGGGGAATGATATCCTCCGTCATCTTCATGATGGCCACCACCGCGAGAATGTCCAATGTGTGAGAAATATTGCAAAGAGCGAGTAGAGCCAATGAGAGGACTGAATTCCCTGACCGCCCATGATCAAGGATTGGAGCTGACTTTTTCCAACACGAATGGAAAGTCTATTTTTTAATCATGAATTATTACTCTCGCGATGAAGAAATTTCATCAGTATTCAAACATTTGAATACTATCGAGACCGTACTTAACATGAAGAGAGTTTTTAGTAGACATGGAATTCCAGACATCCTGTTCTCGGATAATGGACCCCAGTTTGACTCAAATAAATTTTGAGATTTTGCAGCTGACTGGGGATTCCAGCAAATAACTTGGTCTCCCAAGTACCGACAGTCAAATGACGAAGTGGAAAGAGCCGTCCAGACAATGAAAATTATTTTTAAGAAGAGCACAGACGAATATATGGCACTTATGAGCTACAGAAACACACCACTTCAAAATGGCTATTCTCCAGCACAACTCGGCATGGGTCGCAAACTGAAAACCAGGTTCCCTGCCACCCTAATGAACTCAAACCACAGTTACCCGATTATGACTTTGTCAAAAAGAAGGAGAAAGCATATCGAGACAAGATGAAAGCCGACTACGACCGAAGACATACAGTTGTGCAGCCTCATGGTCCATTCTTAGGTGATTGTGTATGGATTCCCAGACCTCAAGCGAGAGAGTACGGTCACCAGATACGAGGAATCCCCACGGTCAATTGTCATTGAGACGGCAACAGGCGACGTGAGGCGGAACAGGCGCATGACAAGGAATGTTCTAAGCAATCTAACCACAACACAGAAGCCTGTTTCCCTCCCAAGAGCGACCCCAGAAGTTGCACAACATATCGACCAACCCGAAGAAGAATCATTCACAGAGATCGAACAACATTACAAAGACGTAGCAGACCAACTGATCTTGAGAAGGTCTCAAAAGGTCCGTCGCCCACCACAAAAATATGTGGACGAATATTAGAGTTTAAACATTCAGAGTTGATACTTGAACAACACCATTATGTTACTTGTTCCATTGTTCAGCTAACATTCCAAAAAAAGGGAGATGTGGTATATCTAGATGTAGTATGCGCTGGGCAGGATAGACCGCGGGCGCATACGGACTAGCGAAAATGTTGTAGAAAATGTTACTGATTTTGTCTGTCTATTATCGCGAGACTCGTCGACAGTAACAACAGCCTGACCCCCTTATTACAGCAAGCAACGGCAAGATTAGTATCCATTCTTCTTCGTCGAACGCAATTATTAGTATTGCAATTAAGATACATGTTAATGGAACGTGTTTCACCAGTAGAAAAGAAAATACATCGTTTGAGTCCATCTAAAATGTAAGGACAAGTGAGACATTGGGGGCGACCACAACGAAAAGAACCCGGAGTAGAATTATGAAAATTAGTACGGTTAGGATGTAATTGAGCTTTGATTAACAAGTCACACAAATTAGGGTTGCGGCGGTATGCAACAACAGGAGGTTCTCTGAATGTGTTTTTACAGCGGTTGGATACGGAGCCCCGCAAGGGCCGTGCAACTTGTCAGGATATCGGGATATCAAGATGTCGAGAGATGTCAAGCAGTTGAGATGTCGAGATGTTAAGATATCGGGATGTCTAATTGTTGGGGCAAGAACGCTGTATTGTGTTCTGCAGGCTCAAAATGGCAGCAATGGCGGACAAGGCTTGTGCGTCGACGGATGGTGTAATACTTTCTATAGAGATTCTTAGATCTCCAAACGTACTTGAGTTGTCGAATGCTTAGCTCAACACCACCAAAAACGCTTAATATCTGTGTGTTCGTCTCTTATCAAAGCCATATAGCAGAATAAAATGAATGGCTTGGTCCGAGCTCTGACTCATATTGGTTCACTGACAAATTAATTTCAGCGTAGTTTTCCAGACATTCATTTTATTTTACTCATGTTTCACACATTTCGTGGCTGGTCAATCTTTTCAGATCCTACGTTATACGGCATTTTGTTTACGGTATTCATCACTTGCAGTCTATATTTCAAATAGCAGAGTTTTAAGAGTCATTGTCTTAGAAAACCAGGTAGGGCCAAAAGATGTGAGTCAGCCGATTTACCTCAAACTTGTACGATTTAGTAGGCATCTGATAAAAGTAAGAATGGCCAAATATAAGCGTCAACGGACTTTTGGTTATCGAGATCACCACC
>JAOBBB020389127.1:0-17864 GCA_025331005.2 Zoanthus gigantus
AATTTTATGGTCGGGAGGGAGGATTTTATTTTTATTATTTTTTTGACTCGGAAGTTTTGATGCTAAAATATAATAAACATATCCCTACTTATTGTCATTCTTGCATCCAAGTGTTACTACATCATACATAAACATCATATTAGAATGCAGAAAACATAAGTTTTCGGACAACTAATTCAGACTTCTACCAAGTTTTACCCTGATCACGCGTTGCTCAGCTGCTTACAATAGGTATCTCCACTGACGATAAAGTATTGCATGCTCAGAGGATCATCCATTGCCCATTCACAAGATCGAGATACCGGCTGGTGAAAAACTGACTGGAAGTGCCACAGGAAGCCCGTCAAGAATAGTGTTGCTGCGAGCCGTTAGGCTCGCAGCAATGACTAAGTTAAGAGTCAATTCTCATACTTTATATTTCAGTATCTTCAAGGGCAAATGAAACAACAAAACTATGCAGAATTTGTTAAATACTTGCATTTAAGCTCAGCAAAGTTTGGTAGTTTCATTCTCTCTTGTTAATGGCATTAACAAAAATAATTAATGCTGAAATAATCAGGATTAAATTTAACTATAATTCTTGGAGTTCACTTTACATCAAAAAAGTCTGTAATCAATTCAATGGCAGTGCCATATGGTCTTTTGGTCTGTTCTCTACCCAGCTGTTGCTGCACATGACTTCATAATAATAATGCTCGTCACACTTTCTCAAGGACAGAAGTTGCTGCACTCAATATTGATGACAATAAAAAGTTGCATTGGTGTTTCAAGAAAACAATTGAAGATAAAGTTCCAAACATCAATGTTTATATCTAATTTCTAACAGTTAACAACTTAAAACAATTTTCTTCTACAATTGCATATGATTCAAATAGACTAAGTAGTTCTAATTATGGAAACTTGAGGATATAATCAGAAACCTTTAAAAGCTCAAATTTTAAAGCACTACATTTCAGGTAAGTTTGTTTATAGTTCATTTAAAGTATAAAGGAGGCAATTTTGTTGCCATAGCATGATTTGTTTATGTCACAGTGATGATAAAAGCATGTTCAGTCATTTGCAGTTTCTGTGTGACTTTTTTGAAGTTCAAGAAAGTTTTACCATCTTGGTTCATGGCAAGTCTTAGTACATGAAACTGGAAATGTTAATTTCACAATTAAAAATCTATTTTAAAAACACAATATCAAACAAAGATGGTCAATCTCAAATTACTGGCACAAACACTTAAACTTTACTTTCATTTATATATCCTGGTCAACATCTTGTTGTAATTATTTATACTTCCTCTAAAGATTCATTATAATGTGAGGAAGTCTGATTCCCTCATAAGCTCCAAGGCTTCAAATCTGACTTCCTTACCAGGTGCGAATCCATACCAGTTTCCATCGTTTTACAGAAATAGGTCAGAATTTTCATAATAAATAAAAAAATTAAAAAAATAGATACATATATATCTTTAATAAAAGCAAACTGCAAGTTGTCTGACTGACTTAAAAAGCCAGGAAAGGACACTTTAGGTAGTTAAAATTGAAAAAATTTCCCAGGGGAGCATGCCCACAGATCCCCCTACAAGTTTGGGTCTTCAACACTCGTTTCACAATAAATCGGTTAACATTCTCCCTAGATCTGCACCTGCTCACCATTATTTTCACTAGAAAATATATTATACATGAATCGCATATTTTGTAAATTTTCTGAATGGCGAATAAAATAATAAACTAACTTAGGCAAGAGAACGTTCCCCATACTCAGCCACATTACCAAGTTTTAATCATCACATAAGTTTTGGACTGTTAGCCTTATCTGTATGCCAAGAATTCTTTTCTTTCAAAATTAAGGAAACCCTTAAAAGAAGGTTAATTGAAGCGAAGTGAAATGCTCATACCTGACTCCCTTGGACCATACATGTTTGTTTAGTCTTGTATCGATACGAACGTCTGGCGTGCCCATCATTTTCTCTGCAAACTTTTTGATTTCTTTGATAGCTCGTGGAGCTCGTTTCTTGAAACCGCTAAAATATAGCAGGGGGTTTAGTTTCTACCAATCGTGCCAAGGCAAATACGAATATAACATATTGATATGTAATGTTTTAATCCATTGCAGTGCACGAAACACATTTTACAAACAAACCTATTTTTGGGTTCCACTACAGAGATTGCGGGCAAAGTGGGGATAAACCCGCATCAAAATTTCATTTACTACATTACTACTACAGGAAAAATCTCGAAACTAAGAGTAATTTAAATTTTAGTCATTAAGTTCAACAAGAACGTAGGAAAAATATCCTTGTTTAATATGAAAATATTTTTCTGAAACTAAATATTTTTCTGAAACTAAATATTTTTCTACACGTTTTGTTTTAAATATCTAACCAAAGATCCCGTAACTATTTTAGCAGTTTTTGCAAAACACTCACATTCCATGAATTCGTTTGTGAACATTGACAGTGTATTCACGAGTGACTACTTCATTGATGGCAGAGCGCCCCTTTTTCTTGTCTGTTTTCTTAGCCATCTATACAAAATGAAAGTAAAAGCATTACCGAATAAAAGTTTTTAATTGAAAAAGAATTTAAATGCTTTTTATTTTAGAGATGCAAAGGATTATTATACCTGAATTAAAAACAAGAAACAAACCTCGTACAGGGAAGAGAGAAATTGCACAGGGGCCTCGTGGCACCATGGGAGCTATATTAGCTACCAGGCGTCATTGAGTGTGTTGTGTTCACGGTCAGTTTGGCTTGCGGAGTGCTCTGGCTGGAAACGCACGAATGTTTTAATAAATTCATCAGTTGTCGCTAAACTCTTAAAATGTCAAAACTCTTCTATATTATATGCATACCCTGACTTAAATACAACTTGCGAATCGAATAGGAAGTATAGGGAAAAAACCTACGTTAGAATTCTTGAGTAAAATGAAATGAATGGCTGGAAAACTACGTTGAAATTAATTAATTAAATTAAATTAAATTAAATTAAATTAAATTGATTCCAGCCATTCATTTCATTTTACTCATGTTTCACACATTCTGCGGCTGGTTAATCTTCTTAGATCCTACGTGAGGCGGCATTTTGTTCACGGTATTCATCATTTGCAGATTAGAATTCAGTAAGGTAGTACTAGCGAACATCCATGGGATGGAATAACCACTGCATGCTCGCAACGCTAAACTATGTCGGGGGGAAAACCGTAACCCCATGGATTGTACTGCTGGGCTCGGCTTTAACAGAACTAAACTCCTAAGCTCTATGAGACTGGTAATAATAAAGAGGCTATATTGTCCTTAAGGTAGCCATCCTTGGCATTCTTACTAAACCACCGACGGTTTCTTTTGAAGTCTATCAGGGACACCAGCTTTAGCGACAGCGGTAGCTTCTCCCGCCCTCAGTCAGTGAAGAATGAAAACCTCCTTCACCAGTTCCCTTGCGCGCGTGTAGCTAATACCTAAGTTCCTCACTTTGGAAGATTGGCAGAATGGCTCAGTGGTCAGAGCTGGGGATATGAATTCGGACGACCCGGGTTCAAATCCCCGACTCGGACTACTGAATGGATTTTTCTTCGGTGATACAAGGGGCAAATTCACCACGCTTTGTAAATTGCCAATTAGTTTGCCTCCTACCAGTTGGGATTCTTAACTGGGAGAGAGGGGGGATTTTAATATGATACTGAAAAGCCCCTTTAGGGAAGTTATCATTAAATATTTATATTTATATTTTTATATTCTTTAAAACTGCTTTTTAAAAACATTCTTAACCTAGTAAGCACTACCATTTAGCATTTGACCGTATCTTGAAAAAGAGACTAATTTACCTCTATGTGGTACTTTTCAACAAATCCTAAGTCGATGTACATTTGTTGCAACAGATACAGCATTTCTGCTTCTTCCCATTGCCTGGCCAACACAGAAAGACAAAGTATCAAAGACTTGAACTCGAATTGTTTGCCATTTTATTAAAAGCTGACAAGAGCCCGAAACAAAATCCAACACTAACGACATCAGATCACCATATCAGTGCTGACTGTAAAAATGTCAGTAAAAGTTTGTATTGTTAATACATTTGGAAAAATGATTTTCGCTAGGAACGAATAGCGAACAATCTAATGGTTATTGAAACAAATGACTGTTAGAAAATCAACAAAAAATCAAAAGTTTTATCTGTCAGAAATATCATTTTATTCATTTTATTCATTTAAAGAAAATATTTTGTATTTGTGCTAACAAAGACTACAGCAGTTAAAAATTTACTAATAAAGCAGAAACGACCTGTCGCAAAGACACTACTTAGTGAGTTATTGTAAATACTTTGAAACCCTCCAATCAATCCTAACACAAAACAAAAATTGTACGCGCAAACATATTGAAATCCAAACAAAAAATGCTTGAATTACCCAAGCGAGTGGATTAAGAGTGCTGTTTAAGCAAGTAAAGGTTGAGTTTTACGATAATTGCGTGGTGATAAGGAGATAACATTTCGAGCGTTAACTGACATTAATTGTTCTGACAAAGGGGTACGTTTAAAAAAACTCAGCTCCTTAAACCACCTATGGCGATTATTGCAAACATTTAAACCTTCAGTTATCAAAATTATCAGCTCTTTCATTATTCACATGTCAACACAAACTTCAAGTTTTAAACTCAAGTTATTGACAACAAAAGCTAAAATACATACCAGTTGTCAAAAGTGGGATTTCGTAGCATCACCTGGGTTTGATCCGTCATTTCTGCATTACTGGAATTAATAATGCATACAAACTTTACTTAATTTACAACAAATTCTTCAATTTCTACATGTATGATTCTTGTGATTTTTAAATACATTCTAAAAACAAACAAAAAATTAAAACGTAAAAATAAAGCGAACTTTGTCTCTGTCTATATGAACACCGAAAGATTCGCAACTTCACTTCTTTTGTCAGCCCAGTACCGCTAGAGTACCAACAAGGTCCTCTTGGAAGAGGAAAGGAAATTAAAAATGCTATACATTAGCAAACCTTGAAGTTAAACTTACCTAGTTTTAAGCCCTATTCCATCAACCATCATATTAATAATTGATGAAACCCTGTAGACTTATTTCATCTCATCTTATTCGTTCGGAGTAAAATATTCTCTTGGTTTTTTAACTCAAGAACGAGGCCAGCTAGGCTAATTTGCTGAATTTGAGCACAGCATGAGCACAGACATGAGAATATTAAAATTGCCGCCATTTTTGAAACGGGACTTTCAAGTAAGGTAATCTTTCAGACAGTTTTAATTAAAACTGAAAGTTTAATGGCCTTAATTGCATGCATTTGCTAACTATACTTGATATCTGTCATACCACAGGCACATTCTACACGCATTTCGATTTCATTTGAACTTATCATCTAAAAAAAACCCTGAGTTTGTTTATTAGCTATACCATGCTGATGAG
The DNA here is from genome assembly GCA_025331005.2 of Zoanthus gigantus. NCBI lineage: Eukaryota > Metazoa > Cnidaria > Anthozoa > Zoantharia > Zoanthidae > Zoanthus > Zoanthus gigantus. The sequence continues at coordinate 5,412 of JAOBBB020389127.1, forward strand.
ACAAAAATCGGCCGATATAGCTGTTCATTTACGCCAGATTTAATTTATGTCTCGAACTGCGCATACTCGGCAACGAGTCGACTTTTTAAAGTTTTACGGGAAGATCTACATAGCGAATTCATCGCCTTGAATCTTGGCCATCCACGACTATTTTTGCCATTGGTGGTTTTGTATAATACATAATAGTCTTTCTGCTTTCGTATTAGTGGGTTTTTGTTCAGTGGATCCCATAATTACGGTCTAATTACGATTAGATTAGTAAGCAGTGATGTCCGCTCACGGCGGTTCCACGGCTGGCAGAGGACGAAAAAGGCTTCACTCTTAAAAAACACAGTTATAATTTTTAACAAATTTTTAATTTTTAAAATGTTTGAAAAATATTTGAATTGCTAGTTTTTAAAAAAATTAAACTAGTGAGCAGCACTATAAAGAGAACGAAAAAAACAAGACGCTGTTGTAAGTTAAAACTTATATATTTTCCTACCAATTTTTGCCAGTACTGTTGCTTTGTCAGGGAATAACAAGTATTGCTCTAAGCACTCTATTCGCCTTTATCACGGTTCTACCATCTTGGAATTACGTCCAAAACGAGGATTTGCGTGGTAAGTCAGCTCAGTAATATGTTTCATCATGCCGAACAAGGATCACTATTGTGTAAAAATAATAGTTCAAAGAATAAACCTAGATTGACATTTCATACCTTTCCTAAGGAAAATGCAGTTAATAAACAGTGGTTAATCCAGATTAGGCGCTATATTGGAAGAAATGTTACGGAAAGTAGTGATCGGGCAAAGCGAAGTTTTTCGGTTCTCGCCTATGTTTTACATGGCGTCTCTTTGTCTGATAGTTTATTGCTGCAACAGAAATTTGTTCTGCGCATTTTCTGCCATCTCAAATTGTTAAAACCTTGGATGGAAAATATTAACTGAAGAAAGGAGCTGTTCCCAGAGTTTTTCCTTGAAACAATGGAGATGGCAAACCACAAAGAAAGCCACCAAAGAAACGCGCGATCAGCGAAGTAGCGCAAACAACAGTTGCAATTTTTATGAATGAGATCGCAACACTCTTTGAAACAGATTAGTTTTGTTACTCACTTCCTTTGATACACTACCACAGCTATCAACCGAGAAAAAGCTTGAGTTAGCTCAAGAAAGAGTTCGTCCACTGGAACAAATGCTTGTAAAAAAGAATTTGAGTAAAGTCTAATGCAGATATCAGATTTTTCCCAAGCTTTATATCTTTCCAAAGCTTTACAAGCCGTTTTCAAGGTGCTTTGTCCTACGGCAGAGAAAAAACGTTCAGATGGTCACAAGAATAAAAACCAAGAAAAATTACAAAGTAATTTGGATAGTACGTGGGTTTTGATTGGTCTACAAGTGTGTTTTCATAACGCTATGAAGCACGAAAATGGGGTAAGCAATATGGTTTGACTGTCTCCGAGTTGTGAGAAGTTACAGTTTCATGAAAGAAATTATAGTATATACACATGCACTTCGTATATATATCGTCTTTCTCTTTGTTAAGACGGAAAATAATTTTATAAAAGAAATAAAACATGTTATCCGTGCCTTCATATCCTGGTGAAAACCTCGGCAAAGTTTGTGACTGCGTCTCGGGTTTTCACTGATCTGCTCTTGAATTCTCCCAAACGTTCGCCCCGATTTTCACCAGGCTATGAAGGCACGGAGAACATGTTTCATTTCGTAAATGAAGACAGAATGTGCACTGAACGATTTAGAGACTACAAGCTCACTCTATTTGATCAGTTTTGTTTGTTTATATTCAAACTGCACAACAAGATTGCACAATAAGAAGTTAGCAGAAGATTTTGAGAAAGTTGTGCCATGTGTCAGTCGAACTTTCCTTTTGTGGATAAACTATAGTTGTATTTCGTGTTAGGATGTATGCTTACTTGGTCATCTCAAGTAACAGTAGACAAGTATATGTCCCTATTCAAAGAAATATATCCCAAATGAGAAAGGAAGGAAGGAAAGGAAGTTCTGGAAGAACTTGGTCTTTGCTGAAGACAACATGCAATCTATCAGGCTCCTTGTTTTTTTTCATACTGCGAGAGCAACAAGCTCTTACCATAGGCCCATCATTTATTGACTGTAATAAGGAATTGAAAACATATGTTTTAAGTTTCTTGCTGATAAAAATAAATGTTCAACTAATTACAAAAGCTATTTTAGTTTTGATGTAACGGCACCCGTGTGCCTTGGATATCACTTACAACTGTTACCTTCCCCCAGTTTCACAGTTACGTGGTCTAGCTCCTATATTAAGACTCTTTTTCATTACGTTTTTATTTACTCTAAGAACTTCAACGAGATTGCTGTTGTATATTGCAGAAAACTGGAGAATTAAGCTATTAAGAGCCTTCAGTACACGTTTTGGTGTAAGATAGTTACTCTCAATAAAAAACTAGAAAGTCCCTGTAGAGTTCCTGAACATTTACTGACTTTAGTTTTCACAGAGCTCAGACGGCACTATATTTGATGAGGACAACACGCAATGACACGCTGGCGAAAACGTACGTTCCACTTCGTGAATTAATTCTTCAAAAAAGAACTTATATCCTCTTGGTAGCTTTGATTGGCAGATTCGCTTCTGCAAATGATGTGTTGAATAAAAAACAAGTTATTGTGCCAAAAATCTTGGCCTTCAGTGCTCCAGCCAGAGGACGCAATTTTAACAATTTGTTTACTACATAAAAATTTTATGAAGTAAATCCAAGATGGCGGGCCGTTATAAAGGGAATGTAATTAGTAAACATATTTGTGGCCTTACTATAATCTAAACAATGTACATGCCAAGCAAAAGTGCCAAAAACGTACTAACAGCTAAACGGAAGTGGTTAACAGTGGCAAATTAACTTGTGATCAAAACCCGGAGTCTCCAGTTTCGCGCATAATTGGCATTCACCGTTCGTTTTGTGAAACATATGCTTTTACATTTGCACGAGATGCGATTTTTCTGAAAAATAAACCAGAGATAACAATTAATTATTCCGCTAGATTGCAAATGTATATACAGCCCGAATTCGATTCCTTATCGCCATCGAAGGAAACTTACCATGAAGAAAATACTCAAGTATACGAGCAAAACCTTGGAAAAAAACTGGACTATAAATAGAGGTTTGCTGCCAAAACTCGAATATGGCGGACAGTTGTGAAAATTAACTGAGGAAATAAAAATCGTGCACATGCGCAGGTCGGGACATAGCTCCTTAAAAGGATAATGCCCGCGACCAAAGTGGCTTCAATACCCATATTAGTGGCTTCAATACCCATATTAGTGGCTTCAAATTAGTTACTTAGCAAGCATGTACTATCTATATTTGCTTTAATTAGAGAATAGAAATATACTGTCAGTCGATGAAACCCAATACATTTTGCACCCATTTTCCTTGTCTTGAAAAATTGATTTAATAGACGTTTTAAAATGATAGTTTCAAAACAATATGAGCAAAACTTTTCAAATACAAAAAGTGCTTTAAGTACCCAAGTCTTCGAAACTTTTGTTCAACTTCTCTGAATTCTTCTGATGCTCTCCTCATAAGCGATGTTTTTTCAAACATCGGCCTCTTTGAAGTACCACTGCAACAGAAAAATCATCGATTGAGTGGCAACACTCTCTCTTCTTCAGGTATTGACTATTGGTGCACTTAAATACTAGTTACTTTTGCCTATGTAATTAATAATACTAGATAGTTGGTTACAAAGGAACACTAAAAGAAGATGTGCTGTGCCAACAGTAAGATAGTCACGTGATCACATCACCACGTGACAAACAGATGCATCATGATATTTTCCTTCATTGCAAACTTGTAGAAAAAGATGTCACACTTAAAAAAAAAAGTTAAAACCTGCTGCAAATAATTAACAAAAAGAATAAGACCTCGAAATTTCTATCGCCTGATGGAATGACGAGGGCAAAGCCCAAGTCATTCTATCGATTGGCGATAAAAATTGAGAGCGAGTATTCTAACTGTTTCAGTAGAAATCTCTGAAGGAGAAACAAAAGAGCAACAATACTTTTTTTGATAAACAATTATTGAATTTATTCAAACAACCAATGCTGATGATACTCCAGCAACTATTCGTCGAGTGAAACTGTCAAACTGATACTTCAAATTCTTTTTTTTTATGATTACCTTTGAGATTTTTTAGACCACATTTTCTTGCTATTTTAGTTTTCTCTGGAATTGCTTTTTAAATAAGAGCATTTAATTCCTTTTCCGAAACGTCTTCTGAAAAGCAGGAAAGGGCCGCCATATTGAATTACTTGTTTTCATCCCGCAGACGCTATCTATCAGCTGATAGATAGTGAGTAAGGTAACCGATCAGATTGCAGTATATGTGATAGATAGTGAGTTGATTTCTACTAAATTCTATTAGAATGAAACAGTTCGCCAACAAAAAGCATTCCACTTTGTCCTTTTATAGCCTGAAGGCGACAACTGAAGTATATTTTTAGTAACTTGACATCGAGAATGAATGGACAACTCGTCAAAAGCCCATAAAGCTTAAGGTGCTAGTTACTCGTGTCCATAAGGCCAAAAAGTCAAATTGTTTATGAAATTTTATTCTGAAAATCTATTTAGTTGAGAAAGAAACGTGTGTTTTTTTTTTTTGTTTTTATATCGCAGGATTTACAAAAACCTATTAAAAAATGACATTTTAGGTCTAATTCAAGTTGTAAAAGAAAAATCATACTTTTACAGTGGCGTATATGTTATTTTATATCGGATACCTTAAAACCAAGAAGCCGCTGCGCGTTTATTCCTTGCAGTTTTAGCTGACGAAAACGCGAGCAAACTGTAAACTAATCTCAAAAGCAACTGCTTCGTTATGAAAACAAACATTGATTTTATGTCTGCGTAAGAAAAAAAAAAACAATACAGCGAAATTTAGACAATGCTACCTAGGTTGAAACGTTCTAATCCTTCGTCACGCTACAAAAATGTCAAGTTAGCCAAGGACAATGCTTAGAAGTTTAAATCGGTCAGGAAATCGGCGAGGTCAGAGTAATGACTAAACACTAGAGACAGCCTCCCTGCTGTAGAGTAACACTATAGATTTTATTTAGATTGATAAAAGTAGCATTTTGTGCCTTATGTAAGGTGCATTTTGTGCTTGATATGAAGCACATTTAAGCTTGATTTAAGGTTTATTTTACGATTGACATGAGGCATATTTTGTGCTTGTTTGTGCTAGGTACGAGGCGGATTTTGTGTTCAATGGCTCTTTGCAGTTTGGGGTCACATGGATACCTTAAATCAATCAGCTACGATAAAATGGCATCCAGAAATATAAAGGGCAGATTGGCATTAGTAAAATGGCAAAGTTTCAGCAACTGACTTCAAACATGTGGCCGTGTTAATGATGTGATCACAACAATGCCACAAAGTAATTTAATTCTATAACTTACAATATTTGATTAAAGCACGTACTACTTATTATCAATAATACTAATTATATTAATACTTATATTAATATACCTGGACAATTCTTTAAACAAACCAAGCCAGCTCAGGTGCTCCACACTCTGATAAATGATATAAAACGTTTAAATTTTAAAAGTGGCAGTATAATCTTTGTTCATAGTGTTTTATGTTTTTCTTTAGTTTTTTAATTATTATCTTAACTTTTGCAGGATTTCCGGTTTTCCCCTTACTCTTAACAAGTTCAATAAAAACCTACAAAAAACAAATGACACCCTGTGGTTGAAATATTCGAAATATAAAATACTTTGGAGGACATACTGTAGGACTATATCACACAGATTATTGTATTTTCAAGGACAGAACCCGACATCACTGGACCATATCCCTGCGTTAATAGAAGGCTTACTGTCCTCAATTATGCCATTGCGGAAAGCATGGTGCTGCCATCAGGTTTGACAGCCCAAACCCATCTTAGCAAAGTCCACTCATTTCACTCCAATCTTTCCATGTCAATCCTCCTTGTGGCCCAGCTCTCACTGGCATACAGCAAGAAACCCCTAACTTAACTACCATACACTCTTCCCCAAGTTCTGAGTGGCAAGCTCTTGCATGAAAGTACAGGAAGCAACTCCCTAAATTTCCCAGAGCTCTCACTCTGGAATTTATAGCAGCCTCGCAGCCACAACTAGCGTAGATGGTATGACGTAGATAAAAGAAGGAATCTATTACTTCAAGGCACTGTTCATCATCTATGACAGGATCACATGGCCTTTAATTGATTAGGCTTGCTGCACCTAGGCATCTGCAGCACAGGAACAATGGGTCAGAGGTCAACCTACCTTGTATGTTGCTGTAACTTCTTATGGACCCAGTAGGAGTTACTCCCGATGCCCTCTCTGCACACGGCACATGGATACTTTCCGCAGACACTCAGTGAATAAAGGTTGGGGCCAGACATCAAGATGTTAGTCTTGCACATGTTGACACGAAGACCTTTTGACTCCAATCCGCACTTCTCAAGGAAGCTTCTCCAGGGTGTAATCCAGCAAGTCTGAGAAGATGACTAAGCTATCAGCTTACAGGAGCTCCCAGGTGCAACCAGCTGGGAATTCTCACTACAAGACCTCAAGCATGAAGATGAATAGGAAAGGACTCCTACTTGGACCTTCAAAATTGTTGAATTGTTGACAAGAACTCTACTTGACGCATAGGTGTACATAGCCTGAACTGTTTTGACTAGCCACTCTGGTATGCCAAAATGTCACATTACCCACCATAGGATGTCACCAGAAACACGAACAAAAACCTTTTTCTAGATCTATGTAGGCAATAAATAGATTCTTTTCTTTGGCGAGATGTTTCCCTTTAAGTTACCATAGAATGCAAGTAACACCAGTTGTTCCCCTGCCAGGTACAAAACCAAATTGCATTTCGTCAAAGGATGTCCACCCACGAGCTATCTTCTCTATCAGTTTTACAAATAGTTAAGTTTTACACCGTAGTAAAAAGAATTTTAAAACTGACGTGTCGATAGTCCTTCGTCGAAGTGAATGCTCTTCTCTATCACTCTCTCGACCACCTCCAGACAGTGTTCGGTTAGATTAAGACCGCTGTAATTGCCTCCCTTCAGTGCATCACCCTTCCTTCATAAAGATAAACTAGAAGTTTTTAAAAGAAAGTGAAGTGGTGCGAGCTGAAACGAGTGTGTTATATTAATGAGACACCGAGGATCTGAAATAAGGCACCGACCATTGTACTTAGCTTCCTTAGAATTATTACTGCTACGAAGCCTTGGTATTAATGCTTTAATGTTCAAAACTTGCTATTGTAATTTAACTTGTATGCCTTGAACTGTATGGTCTTGTGGCCGAAATCATTTTACTGTATGGAGTCATTTATTATTGTACTGAAATTTGATCCAACAAAATGTTTAATTAAACAGATTGTGAATCGCTTGAGTTTAAATATAATTTTTAACAATTCAAAGCTATTTTGGACTTATTATTAAAGAGCCCATGTTTTCCCATATAGTTTACTTTAAATTTTCATGAAGATTTCAAAATTAGATTTCATAATTGTTCAAACAGATCCTGAATCGTCCGGTATAAATATATAATTACTAGCATTTCTAAGCTATTTTTCTATTTCATGAATCGCCCGACTAACACGTGCGCTGTGTGCTGGAGGCGCTTCAGGTAAATTGATGATAAATAACGCTGATCACACTGACTGCTTGCTCTGGAAATGCTCACAAAATGACAGACACAAGAGATACAAAATCGAGGTTTTTCATGGCATAGAACACACAGGGTTCCCAAAAGCTAAGATCAGTGTTGCTGCGAGCCGATAGGCGAGCAGCAATAAAGCTCATGTCCCAATCCTCTGGAATCTTTTTCTCTGCAATAATAGCATTTGAGAGGCTAGCCAAGACAGGGATGCTAACCTCGTCAGTGGCCTAAATCATTACTGCCATGATGCAAGAGGGACCAGGCCCTTTACACTGCTTCACCCACCACATTAGATGTAATAAATCAAAGGCTCTATGAGCCACCTCATGGATGAATGTGATGCTCTGCTTAGAGTCCCACATGCTTACGCACTCAGAATATTGGTCTATAAAGAGCCAGCACGCAAAAGAATAGGGGAAAAATATAGTTTAAACCTTATATGGTTTAAGACGTTAATTTTATACTTTCGAGCGTGGATTCATGTTAGTACTTATTACTTTCGTGTGAACGGACCCAGTTCGAGTCCTGTTCTGACCGTTTTTTTATTTTACTGTCTTTTTTCTGTTTTTTATTCTTTTTTCTTTCTTTTTAACTTAAAGTCTTTTATAAAGCATATTCTTATCTTTTTCTAATAAAATTTAATGCGATGCTATCCTATGACGACACGCAGCCTAGAGTCCCACATGCTCACGCACTTAAGAGATTGGTCTGTAAATAACCAGCGCGTGAAAAAGAGTTTGTATGAGGGAAGAGTTGGGATGAGGTGGCGTCTTGTTTCTTGTAAATTTATAGGTTAATGCAGACATTAATTACCCGATTAAAAGTTTACACCCGAGTGAGCGAGTGAATTCACCTCACTCCTAAACCTCATCGATGAGGTAAAAATGATAGGAGGAGGGGTAGGGACAAAAATGAAATCATCGAAACATAATTCTTTTACAGCCAATCTATCGAAAAGGAAAATTCTCGAGAAAAACTCCGGCCTCCTATCCCTCAACACTTCTCTCTTTTAATGAGTCTTCTTTTGGAAGAAGGGTGCTGTAAATGTCCGCTCCTAACTCTGCTTAGGCCGATGATCATAATAAAATTTATTCTAACTAAAAATTTTAAGTTATACAGTTTCCCTAACGAAGGGTTAACACTCAAAGTATCAGCTCCTACCCTAAATGGACCCACGATCACAAACATTTTAAACCTGGAGTTTTTTAAGGTATGCGTTTGGTTTATTCAAAACTGCAATTTACAGCCCATTGCTATTTATGCAGCAGTACAGCAGCTGAAACATTGATGCATTTATTATTGTCTTACGGAGAAATAACATCAACACTAGCTCATATACACCAGCAATTTAAAGAAATTTATGATAACCGTCACAAGTTGATTAGAGTTTTAAAGGTTTTTTTCTTTGCAAATCACCAACTCAATAAAAAAAATTTCAATAACAATCTATAGGTTTTAAAAGTGTTTTTACATATACAGCTAGTTGACAATTGAATGCAAATAACATCGTTTTTAATAAAAAAACCTTTCTCCTCGTCGGTCTTATTTGAACTTCTTACTTACTTCCAAAACCCATTTGGCTTCTAGTCTCTAACGAGATAAACATCTTTTATATTCTGAATGCATTATTATTTGTTTATGCAGTCGTGCTAACTGGCAGAAGCAATGCAAATAAAAGAATAACGCTCCTCACACAACTTAAGGCGATTTTTAGTAAAAAATCAACCTTGTCGGAGTTGTATAAATTACAGCTGTTGTTCTGAAGAACTAACACTAAAAATGTCAGCAACGCAACTTACACGTACGGCGATTTAATAAAAACATCAACTTTGAGCTGTAAAATTACATGCAGCTGCTCGGTTCACAATTGTCTGCGACTTTATAAAACATCAGCATTGAGTTGTGTATAATTTATAGCTGATCTAACGAAATAGCGAACGCGCTCGAAATATATGTTAACTCCGTCCTTACACAACTTTTTGCGATTTTAAAAAAACTTCCTGCTTGAGTCGTTAAAATACTTGCTGACGGACCTCGACATCTTTTAGAAAAAATAAACTAAAATATGAGCAAATAACATTTTCTGTTGAAAACAAACGGAAACATCGATCTCCCTTAATACTTTACAAGTTATTTAATTTCAAAATTAATCTAACAACCCATTTGGCCCATTCACTAACGCTTTAAGTTCCGATTGTGCAGTTGACAGGTGCAGAAGTCCAAATAATATCGGCTTTCTATGAAAGCATAACACCAAAGTTGTTTCACGCGTATTAAGCCGTCCCCACTTATTTTTATGCCGTTATAGTCGCCCGACCGAGTGAAAATTTTTGAAATTTGCCAAAAAGACAAAAAAAAAAAAAAAAAAAAGTAAAAGCAGTTATTAATCTATATAAATAACATACTGATGCAATTTAACCCTTTCAGTGCCAGTCAGTTATCAACAACCAACTTCTCCTTATATAACGCATACAAAATATGACATTTGCTGATGAGAAAATGAGAATTGATCAAACAAAGCCAACTACTGAAGATTAAAAGTCAAATTCTCTCAAACTTGTTCAATGAAAAGTATGGGCTCAGGTTGGGAGAATTTAAAAATATAACTGGCACTGAAAGGGTTAATAGAAATTCTTCAATTTTTGCACGTACTCCTAGGCCTTTTCCAATTCTATTAACCCTTTCCTTCCTTCTTTTACAGTGTGACCGGGAAAACCGTGAACACCTAAAATATGTCAGGAGTGCTTATTGTCTTCTAACCAATCCCATTCGTGAATTTCAAGCGCCAAAACTGAACACCGTTAAAAGTCAGGTACGAAACAATATTTCTTGGCTAGAAGAATCGTTTTTTTCGGGTTTCGTTTGAAGTTTTCTTTATTTCATTGACGCAACTTTCGCAGTCATTTTACAAGTGCTCATGCGACGACAATTTCCTTTGCCAGTTGTGCTAGAATGGCTAGGCTGGATCACTCGGCGATCGCCAATGCCAATTGTTCTGTTTCAGAGAAGAAGATTACGGATAACTTGAAATTGTCGAATACGAACGGCGCCACTAAAATATTGAAAACATCAAACAGCCTGGAGCGCCAGTCACTTCTAAAGCGACAAATACATGCACTATTCTGTTTTCTGTTTCACAGCTAATGGCCAGAATAAGCTAAAACTAAATCAATTATCCCAGATAATCCCAAGCCGTTACAAGTTTTGCCCAATAACGGAAAAGGTTTGTAGCATGTGATTGGTCAGAAACAACATTCCTGACATATTTCAGGGGTTCACGATTTTTTTTGTTCACACTGTAACTCGAATGTATTGAACTTCAGCTAACAGTATATCTATACAATTTTTTTTTAACTTAACATTCAGAGTTTATATTTTTTGTTTTGCACTTCATTTCACGGTACGTTACTGATTACTAACTGAAATTCGGTTATTGTGGAGCTAAATCTATGTTTTATTGTTACTATTATTTATATATTTTGTATTATTAATTTCTATTACATTTTGTAAATATTAAACAAATAATTGACTATGTGACAAATAAAATAAAAGGAGAAAAGAAAAACAGAAAAAACGAAAATTTAACAAAAATAATGCCGTTGTATTAACCTGTATTAACAGTTGCATTTTGTCCCCGATGCAAAAATATTTAAAGATATGTCTGAATCTAAAAGAGTCAAGCAAGATTTTGTACTGTTTGAGTAAAAGATTAACAAACCTCTCATCATTTTCTTTTGAGCTTTTTCTCTTTGAATTATCTTTTTTGTCATCTATAAATAATAAAAAAAGGAACTTATACGGTAAAATCACATGTAATTTTTTTATGTGAAATTTGACTTTCGTGATTAAATTTTAGAAATGATTAACCAAAAGTGACGACTATTGTCAGCCGTCAAACATTTGACAGGTTACCAACAGAAAAGTACCAGATTGACTATTAACTTCGAGAACTGACCTGTGTGAAGATTAAAATCTTAGTTGTGAATGTTCTGAAAGCGATCGGGAGAATCATATAAACATAGGAAATCTTTTAGTGAAAAAGTATTGAGTCTGGAGCTTTGGAAGCAAGTTCCCAACAGTAATATTATATCTTTCTAGAATGCACATACTCTTCATATAGCCCTTTTAACACCAAAATCCACAAGAAGCAGTAAAATTCTGCATCAGTATTCATTTTTGTGCCAGGATACTGCGTCGATAGACGGTAGCTAATAATTATGTCATCGTACATGGACTGAGTGAGTCTGTAACACCACCACAGGAAGCCTAGCCAAGTCCCTAAATAACACAGGAAGCCCACAAAAGTTCGAAACAATATTCGGAATCAATTGTCAACTGTCAGCCGGTAGTATCTGATCTCCAGACTGTGTTTTATCAAATCAAAACGCACGAGCCTTTCAAAAACGTACAATTTTTAAAAAACTAATATCATTCGAAATCATTTAAATTTTCTTTAGTAAATACCAATCCAAGTTTTTTTAAATAAAAGCAACAGTAAGAAATTGTCTCTCCTTGAGATGAAATATTATTTTTGTTATTTTTGTGACCAATGCACCAAAAAACACTCCCAATCCCCAACGTAAATAAGTAATAAAAGTATAAAAAAACGTTCTATAATAGATTCAAAACATTTTCTTAAATATAAATTTCTTCACATTCCATGTCTTCTTGCAGTAGCCACAAGCGCATAAAAAGTGCATTTTTTTAACCCTTTCAGTGCCAGTCAGTTATCAACAACCAACTTCTCCTTATATAACACATACAAAATATGACATT
>JAOBBB020389229.1:0-17860 GCA_025331005.2 Zoanthus gigantus
ATAATATTTTTTGAACAATTATTATTTATTTCTATCCAGAGAGTCTCAAATTCCTTCGTGACGGAAGATAAATCGTCGAGAAAGGCAAAGAACAATAGCCTTATTTACTGAATACAATAGTTGCACGCTGGAATGTAGCGACCGGGCCACCTGCGCATGCTCACCGTTGTCTTCAGTGATACGTCGCGGAAAGCTCACTTTTGGGGTTCTGTGGACAACGTGAACGTCAAACAACAAACTTTGACAACTTTTGTTTGCCTTCGAGGCTGAACCTTTTACTGTTTGAAAATCTCGTGAAAAGTTGAAACTACAAAATTATCGCTGATCTAAAATGCAAAAAGTAAACGAGAAACAATTTCTTCACAACTTCCTGCATGTTACTTCATAGTTTTGTAGCTACTGCTCAGTAAGGTATGCGCTAAAAGCTTTAACATAGAATTATATTAAGATCATAAAGTCTAAGTTGTTACCTTATTGCTTTACAATACACTAATTCGTTAATTTAGACAAGACTTTTTCTACTTTTCTTTTCTTTTGTACTCCGTTTAGTCGTTATAAGCTGACGTGAACCTAATTTAGGACAAACAAGATTTAATACTAACGCTTTAGTCTTTTTATTTAGCAGCACGGCGGAACTGGGCCGGCAGCTCAATTGCCGCATAAAAATGGCTTGGGACCAAATTCACAGAGATTTAAAAAGTAAAATAGCAGGTGGACAAGAGTTTAGCATTGATTGGAAACACAAGGAAGCAGGCGTATAACGGATATAGGAAGGAATTTTATACAAATAACAGCAAGAATACATCAAGTTTTGAAACAGTTTTGTTATTTTTAAAGTTTAACTCTAAACTCCTAACAAACGTTACTACCCATAATTCAACCAACCAAAACCTGGGCCACGAACATGGAAACCGAAGTGTTAAATGATCACTTGCCTTTGGTATTACCATTTGAATTGCGAAGTTTGAGGAAGGGTTTATCTGTTGGATAAACAAATTGCATTATTAACAGGATTTTAATGTTGTGAGAAACATGACAAGATATTTCAGACTGAGAAAACTACAAATCAAGAACAGTTACAAATCAGAACGCAGACAACCCTAAATTTACCCGCTTCAAAAAGGACACTAAATCTTTGCATTTATTGAAAAGATCATGTGTATTTGGTTGTGTATATACTCACCCAAATTTTAGCACGTTTTTTCTTTATTAACCTCTTAATCCTTTGCATTATTCGAGTATAAGGTAAAGTGCGCACACACAGTGTTTTCATATTTGGTTTACATCCAGCTGTACGCAAATGTGTTCTCACTGGTTCTGTAAGTTTATTGTGGTCCACAAACAACCTTTTACATTAAAGATATACAAAAGAGTTGGTTGATATCATTGCAATGTTCTGATTCTTGTGTGAAACAAATGTTTAAAGTTCTATACAAAGAGAGGCGGATTATTAGCTGATTGCTTGACTGATAAGACCTGGCTAAATTAGGATACATGTAGCGCGCTACATTGTGGAGTGCTCTATATATCCTGAATGTTTCTCAGTTTAGCCAGCTCGGAAACATTATAGCACGTGACAAAATTTGTAGCCGAGACACAAAAAATGTTTCTGTGAAACATCAGAAACATTTTTTGTATCCGCTACATGTATCCCAGTTTAGCCATCCTCGGCAACATGCCGACCAATTGTAACCTAGCAACAGCTGAACAGATTAGGCCTCAGCCAGACTCAAGAATAAACTACAAAAGACAAGATGGTGGCCTGAAGAAGTGAAAGTGTCGAAGAAGAAAGTGGGTTTAAAGAAGCGCAATTGCCGTTTAGTTGGTAACAGACACAATCACGGTTACACTTTGCATCATGGGTAATTAAGGCAAAGTAATCAGGGTCTAACTATTGAACGATTGTGGTGTGTCGAAAGTTGTAGTGTGTAATAGTGATTGCGTGCGGTGCGCTGACAAGGAATTACGCGCGACATGTCGCTTGATTGTAATTTAGCCACCCTGACACATGCTGGCAAAATTTGGGCTACAATGTAGCGAGCTTGATGTATCCTAGTTTACCCAGGTCTTTACTGATGGATTGATTGTCATTTTATTGTTTAATTGATTATTTGCGTTGTTAATTGATTTATCATTGATGGACTGACTGATCGACTTTTTAATCATGGACGAAGATTGAAAGGGTGAATGGTAAATGAATGATTAAGCAAATATATGATTACAATGAATGGATAAAAAGTTGAAAGTTAGTATATCGTTGAATTATTAAAAACTTAAAGAACAAAAAATTAGAAATTGGAAAAGTTGAATAATCGTGTTAGAAACAAGAAGTTTTGGATGACAAAATGATTGAGTAATGGGAGAAAATAAGGATAAGTTGATGAAGTGAACTGGTGAAGTAGCGGGATAAACTTAAAAAGAAGTGTTGAGTGGCAAAAGGTGATTTACATGATTGTATTATAAGTTATAACTACCAGAATGCTTTGCCAACTTTCTGTTGTAAAGTAATATATCAAAAACGAGTGCGAGTGTTTCATCACCCGTTCCAAACACCGAGAAAATAATGAAGTCCCGAGGGCTTTATTGTTTTCGAGGTGTTTGGATTAGGTGATGAAACACGAAGCACGAGTTTTTGATATGGCTTCTCAAAGCATCTATTGTTGTGTTTTTGTAATATATGCGTTTGTATTTTTTTTTACAAAATTAGTATGTAATTTATTCAAAATTGGCCTGCCGGTAGTTGAGACTTTTTTTTGTGGAAGTCATTTTCGCATGTGCTTCTGAGCGATGGATGGAAGCACAGCTAGCTCCCGTTTTAGATCTCCTAGAACAGTCGAACAAGAGTCTGCTTTAGTCAGTGAAGCTAAACCAAGGAGCACAAAGTACAAAGATAAATGGGCGGTTGAAATATTTCGAGAATGGCAAAGGACGAGAAAATTTAAATTTTCGGATTCGGAAGTTGGAAGCATTTTTAAAGATTACGACTTTCATCTCGTTTGTAATGTCGAGGACAATGTGGAGGAGATGGATGCCGTTTCATTGAATTTCTGGCTCGCTAAATTTATTCAGGAGGTGGCAAATAAGAAGGGCGGTCGGTATCCTGGTCGTACGCTGTACGGAATCGTATGCGGTCTGAAGAGGCATCTGGAGGAGGTGAAGGGCGCGTACGCATTAAATCCCTTGGATTATAAGGACAAGAGGTAGGCATGTGCGTATTAAAGTGACGAGTGTTAGTCTTTGACTTTGTAAATAAATAACTGTTTTACTGTATTTTAAAGGTTCCAAATATTTCGCCGTATACTGGACGCTGAGTAATGTAAAAGTGTATAGAACTGATGCCAATAAATAGCAGTATTGAGATTTGTGCTTTTGTTATTGTAATTTTGATATAAACACACGTGTGTTTTGATATCAAAACACGGCGTGTTTTCATCTGGTGTTTCATTGGGTATCAAAACTCGTCCACCTGACCAAAATAGACCTCAATTATTGGCTGTTGATGTCATGAATTATTAATGAGTTTGAGAAGACTAAATATGAGTCAGTGCAACATTTACGAACTTCGGCAACTCAAGTTTGTCAACACAGTCATAATTTAAGATCTCTCAAAAATACGCTGAAGATTCTAAATTATTTTAAAAAAGAACAGTCATATATGGTCTTAACTTAAAAGTAAATTCTAAAGTTGTCTTTATTTACACGGGAAAACTCACGCAGTAAAGTAACAACAACAAAAGCAACGCGTGAAAAAGTTTACAGCAGCTAATTTCAGAAGGCTAGCAAAAATTTCCATTTAGCGATACCGTTGTCAAAGGAAAAACCTAACCTAATTCTTGCCTGCAAAAGTGAGAAAAAACACGAAAGAAGAGCCACTAATTTACCAGCTTGTTATATACTGACTTTCTTGAAAATGCTTTCTGAGAGGCACTTAACGTTAAGATCTTCTCGATCTTCCGTGAATGGCTTTGCTGTTAATTATGATTTCCTGAATTTTTGGCGGTTTCTTCAATTGCTTCAGGTCTATTTCTCTTCCTCCTTAGACTTCCTTCAGTGACTGGAGGTAAAACCTCCGGGGTACCGGAGAAGTTGATGATACTTTCAGTTGTGACCCGGTTTGTTGTTTAGTTGGAAACCTGGGATACACATATGTAATTTTTTAATGTTGTTTTATTTTAAGTTCTTTTTAAATTACTGTGAATCATTTGTAACAAAAACAAGCAAATCCAAGTTGACTACAATCTCAGTGGCAAAATACCATTAATAATTATATGCAGTTGAGTTTGACAAGCTTAAGTGACAGTTTGACAAGTGAGAATGACAGATATCCTTTTCAACCTATAGATTTGTTTGTGAATGATTTTTTTTTAGTTCTTTGCTTCCTGATCCAAGTAAGAAGTGTTAATAATACATAGAAAACTACCATTTAGCCAATCTTACATTGACGCAACACGCTTTCCGGTGCAGGACTGCGGTTTGCGACTTTATGAATGTAGTGAGGTGTATCGCTCAAACTGGATGACAAGCGCTCTTTTGAATCAGATTATATTAACGTAAAAACTTTACTGACAAATGATTACCCGTAATCAAGAATAAATAAGATCTTACGTCCGGAACGTTGGCGGTACGTGTTTGTTTTTTCCTGGTTCAACGGTGAACTGACAACCTAAAAATTGTTTTTCAATCACCCTTAAGTCTAGTTTCAGTTAATGAAAGACGTAAAGTTGTAACCTTTTTACCGAAAGATTTTACTAAAACACAGAAAAGGACAAAAAGACTTGCAACTGGTCTTGAGTTTTTTTAGATTTACCTTTCACATTGAACTGCATTTTGTATTCGTCAGTTTATTATTCTTTTAATTTTTGGCCATTTAGGCCGATTTTATTCTCAACTGGCGAAACACACGGCCACTCCTAAATCGAATAACAAACACAAAATCTATCAGCAGATATAGTACGCGCTATTTATAAGCACTCTTGGTTCTTTCCTGTTAGACAAACAAACTATCTAATGGTATAGTAATCTTAACATATTTGGTTCGGATCCCGACATAGTTGATGTCTTAGAAGTAGTTGTGGTCAAGATGCGGTGAATAAAAAAAAAACGTGCACGTGCAAAATCCTCCGACTATTTCTTGTCTAACAAAAAACTCCAAAAGTATAACTTTATTTTCTTAGAATTTAATTTCGCGACTTGTGTTTTTGTCAAAAATGAAAAGTTTTTTATAGTGATGAGGAAATGTGGTTTTCTACCTAGAATTAAAGCGCATGGTAACTTTTTTTTACTAACGATGTTACTCAAACGTCTTAACACTGAGATGTTGGTAGATTAGAAATATTCTACAGTCTATATTATCAAAAAGAGTGTCCTTGATTCTGTTATTAGAGTATCTTTTCCATTGAATACTCCGGCGTTTGTGTAGGTGTTTGTGTCCGCTCTGTTCAAAACAACTTCTTATCATACCTTATAAAAGATGCGGTTTTTTTGTAAATTGCCACAAATTTGTATAACAATCTTTGGCAGTCTACACGCGTTTCCGAGCGGGGGTTTTGCAAATAATAAAACAGCTTAATATAAGGTTTGCTTGTTTTCAATATAAACTCAGCTCAAAGTAACAATGTACTATAGTTTGTGCAAAAAGAGCTCCAAGTTTTTTAAACAAAAACCGGTTGAGTTATTTTGCAACAATTCGTGTTCATCAAGCAGAAGAAAAAGACATATATAGTTGTGAATGAAGCCAAATAGAGCATGAAAATAAGTGTTGACAAAAGAATGAAACTCAGTGTTTTGGTCAAACTCTTAAATATCTGAACTAAATATAAATATAATACTCATTTTCAAGTTGGAATTGTAATGTTGTTATTATAAACAGCTTATTTTGTTTGTAATGTGTTGTTATTAAACACATCGTTGGGATTTTTTGAATATCTAAGATACATTCTCTCTCATGTACACAGAGAGCTTTCTCGCACAAATCTACCATAATACCTATTTTTGTCCAAGACAAAAAGTCCATATTAATTTCTTAGACAAAAGAAACCATTAAAATCACACAAATAAATCGGTTCCCACTCTTTCGACCAACTTTAGACTGAAAAAATACGTTTTGGAAAGAAGATAAGAAATTTCCAATTTTTTTGATAGATACAGAAATGCCTTATTCTAAAAATTACACCAATAAGCATTTCAGAAGTGAAAAATGAAACAGTTTGAGCTAATAATTATGTTTATGCATTTTATGCTTTTTCCTATTTCAAGAAAGCGTCTTGAAATTTAAATATGTAGAGAAGAAGCAAGAATCTAACCTTTTGCAGATGTTAGAACAAAAGAAGACCTTCTCCTAAACTATTTTCAGGCCCTGATGGTAACACCTAAAAATCGAACTTCGCCGGGCACCAGTCCACCACGTTAGGCTGGCATTTTGCCAACTAGGAATACATCTTTTATTCGCTTGATTTTTACTTTGGGCGGTGTTGTTAGCACAGCCACTTGGTATTTTAAAGTCTCGAGTTTGAATCACAGCTCTGCAGAGTTTTGAACATTTGTGTGGCCTTTTTGTTTTTTTTCCTCCAAAGCTCACTCAACTAGATTTGCATCCTTACGAGGTTGACAAATGAATACCAGCGTCTGCTGGGAGCTAACACGTGATGGATTAGTGTCCCGTTCAGGGGGAGTCAAAGACTCTCGTCCGCTTAACACTATAGAAACAGGAGATTAGCGCCGGCCCCGTGGGCCATTTGACCTCGGTAATGGGTTAGTTAGACGTGTGCTGTATATGTAGCTAAAACGAACAATTCAAGACAAATGACATTTGCCTAGAGTCCATCATCAGCAGGAGCCCGGAAAACGGTGTTTTTAACCTAAATATAGTAATCCCATATAGTTAACCCTTCTTTTGTCAAAAGTGTATAGTTTTATCGTTTTTATCGGCAACTATATATACATTTTTAAAGAAAAGACTGCCGAACGCCGTGCGCAGCTGTAAGGCTTGTCGCATTCAATGGAAATCTAGTTACATGGATGCTTGAAGAGATTATTATGTTCTTTTAAGTAATTTTTTTGTTATTTTCACTTGCAAAGATATAAAAATTAAATTTGCGTTCCCACGCGTTCATTTATTTACCATCGACTGAACCTAGCTTAAAAAGCCTTTTCAGCCGGGTGGTTTGCGCCATCCTGTTTTTCTTTGCCAACGTAGATCAAAAACTTATTCCGCCCTGGTATCGAACTATTTCGCTTCTTTGCCGCTCGATTTTGATTGGCGGGACGAATTTACCGACTGAACTGGTTACAGTTATTTATCAGAATTATCATTAGCGCCTGCCCTAAATTAATTACGTAACACACCCGTAGGCGCGATATATTGAACCTACATTGTGACCTTCTTTTAGGCATTTTACCCTCGTATATGTAAGTTTCCTGTAGGCACTAAACGTTACAGTTTATTTCTAATAGAAAATATAATCATCTTGGGAAGAGAACAAAAATTTATCTCGGAACCAAGTGGGAGAGGGAAGGAGGTTTAGTTTGGTTAGATGATGGGGCTCTGGGAAAGCTTTGAAACATCGCAAAACGCCGCCAAATTTAGCATTTCGCTTTATCAATCCTTTCCTTGCCTTCCCGTTGCGCAGATACCGAATTTAGATGAAGAGAAAAAGTAGACCTTCATTATTCAGGATGGTTTTAAATGCGTTATGCTTGGAGTATTTTAGTTGGCCGTCTAAGTAAGTTTACAATCTTTGCAAGCGCTACCACTAATAATGATTTTAAGTCGATTCACTGGCATTGAATATTACTAAAATTATAAACACCATATTATCTGCGTCAGAAACTATGCGGCGCCTAAAAGCATTTTGTAATGTTGAAATACTAAGCACCTTACACAAGAACAAACAAATCTGACGCTATCAATTTCGCAATAAAAGTGAATCCATTTTAAAATTATTAAAATTTTGAAAAAGAAAATACTCTCTGAGTTTAATTGTGTCTACAAATCTTCTGTTTCCAATATGAAGACCAAAAAACCTTTATAAAACAATGCTAATTGTGTTTTAATGCGCAGACATTAAACTCGCTAAAGTTATAAATAGTACAAATTGTTTTTTCTTCTAATAAAACGAAAGTTGCAGTTAATTTTAGTTTTGGAATTACCTTAAGAGAAGTTTTTCAAATATTACAGCAAACACGAGAGACAGTGTTTCATCAAATTTCCAAACACTGAGAAGAGAGTTGAAAATACGACGCGTAGCGGAGTATTTTTGACAAAATTCGAGGTGTTTGTAAATGTGATGAAACACTGTCTCTCGTGTTTGATATATCTTCTCAATCGAAACTAAAACTAAGGAGTAAACGAGGAATGAAATCGTAAAAATATATGCTAATTAAGATCACATTTCCAAACCATGGTCACGGTTATGATTTCTTGTGTTTTAACTTGATGAATTATTAATGAGTTTGAGAAAAAGTAAAGCAATGATGCCTTTGTTGCAGCAATGCTGTTATAGCATGCGGAAATGATCACTTCTTATTTCAGAAAACAGACACGGAAAGAGCCAGCAATGTAGATGTATTATTGTTCTTGTAATTATGTTACGCTATCCGGAAAAGTTCACTTTTTACACCAAAACTCGACCGACTGAAAGACAGTATACCGGTGATATCGAATAATCAATAGACGACCAATCAAACATAGATCAACAAAAGACTACAGGCGATTAAATAATACTCATTAAACATTCATTGTATACTCGACACAGCGAGCTGCTGCTAAATTTGTTTGTTTGGATAAATACGCTGCACTTGTGTGCAATATTAAGTGTTTCTGGAAATATTGGCGCACTAGTGTCAAGCCGTCATTAATCATGGGACTCACGTAACAATTATACAAGATTGAAGCTTATTTTGACATTTAGTTCCTGGCGAATTCAAAATGAAGATTGTAAGCGCATAAGTATTTTGAATACTGGAAGAAAGTAATTAATTTTCTTTGGAATGCCTATATAATAATCCAGACAAGAACTTGATCTGAATAACGTCAGTGAACTCATAATTCAATGTAGACCAGCTGTTGAAGGTTTCTATCGTTTCAGCAAGAAGATATCACTCGTACATCTGTTAATCATAGAATCAAGTCAGTCTTACCATTGTAAACGTTTTAGCCTAATAAAATATATTATACTAATCTTATTCAAAAAAAGTTTCTATTGTTATTAAGGCTAAACTGTCAGTGCAACGAAAACTCTGCCAAGTCGCTATCACACAACTTCGTACCCAGTCTCAATGAGCCGTGGCACAAACGGAGCCTCCCTGGGTATGAGGTCGCCCACAACTTGCTTACAAGCTCTTGTGATATTAACGCAAGGAAACTTTGGTTCCTGATTCATCATAAGAATATTTAAAAGTTTGAAACCTTAATAAAAAATAATGAAATATCAAACTTATTCGGGGAATTCTGGTCTGAAACGAGTTTAATAATCTGATTGTCGGAGATTTAAAATACTTGGCTGTTTTTGAGAAATAAAGGGTGTGGTATGGGACATGAATGAGCAGAATTGGCTTAGGAATTTAAAGATGCATTAATTAACTCTTACTCAATGTACTCATCTCTTAATTCAGCTTGTTTACTACAGGTTTTCGAAATTAAGCTACGAAAATGTTCATGTTTTGAATCATAGTTGTTAAAACAATGACTTACTTTTTATGAATTTAGACCAATTCATCCATTGTTTCTTAAATCTCAGTATTTCTGGTTATGTGAAATCAGGATTTAGCTGGAAAGGCCAGATTGAACTCAGTATAAATAGAAAAGACTCTATGAGAAACAACACAATATTGAGTGCGGTCTAACCCAAAAAACAAAAAAAAGCATGACAGAAGCTTAAAGCTTAAGTTTGAGTTATCTTGAACCAAACTGACAACTTAAATACGCGGGTAAATATCTAAAGTATCTCTCAAAGTGATGACGCAATTATTTTTTGCTCACGAAAAATGACTCAGTGTAGCGAGTGAACTGAAAACAACACTCCGTGTAAGTTCCAAATGTCTAGTTTAGTACGTTACATATGGTTTAACTGATCAGAGAGCAGCTAGTATTACCATGTAGAAATATATAAAAGAAGTTCGAAAGTGGACTTTCACCTTTTGATGTCAATTTTAATCGGTCAATTTTCGTTTAAATGTACGTACTAAAACAAAAGAAAAAGTTGGCATAATCTTTCTCATTTCAATGCCATTACTTATCTTTTTCAAAGTACAAAACTCGAATACCTCAAAAACGACAAATTAAATTTTTGAACTTTGAACCAGAAATAATCACAAGGCTATAACGCTCAGACTTCCCTTTTTTGCGGAAAATTGTTCACATTTTATTCCAGAAATTGTCTCGGAAACAGTAACTTGGATATGTGAAGTGTGAGGTTTCAGTAAAAACAATAGAACAGACGTCTAGTGATTCTGTGTGTGTTTACGGCTATACTATTTTGACTAAAGCAGTTGGAATATCAACCAGTGACTGTATTTTCAACGGGAGTCAATAAATAAATAAACAAACTATTTTAGAAAATCAACTTGCGTCATTTAAAAAAAGCGAAATATATTTTTAGACTCATGAAAGGCACAGACTGGACATGCACTGTGATATCAATATTATTAGCTGCCCTATATTTTACTTTTCGTGTTGATCAAAATTTCTACTCATAAAAGAAGTCTGTCACGTACACGGTAACTTTGTAAAAGGCAAAGATAATTTCAAAACTCAGTCTAATGACATTACATTAGTAGTGAACTCAAGCAAAACAAATTGTTTTCAAACCGAAAGTCACTAAATAGCAGAATCAGTCGAAGGGAAATGCAAGCTGCTGTTATAAAAATGTCAGTTATATTGTGGCTTCAGCTGAGTAGACAAATCAGTGACAAATCAAAGCTAAAACTTCTTTGAATGTGCTTTTTATAATAACAAGGTCTGGTCTGCTTTACGTAATGGCCTAAATTATCAGTAACAGATTCGATATTTAGACAGTTTTTCGTTAAAATACTAGAAAAAGACCACAAAGCAAGTTTAGTCCATCAGTCATGCAGTATACTCTATTGAACTAAGCACGTTCAAAAGTAGGAAAAGTTACTACAAGCAGTGCTTTTTAAAACCCAATACATTTTAATTTTTACAATTTATCAAAACAGAACAACTAACTGGTAATATTTAAAAAACTGATTAGAACACACAAGAATCACTTGGAGTATGAATGTGTTTGTTAACTCTTATTGGGACAGAAACTGAAGTCACATGTATTAGAAATACTTTTTAAATTAACTCAGAATCGAATTGTTTTGAGAGCATGAGGTCCTGATTACAAGAGAGTATTTACTTGTGCTGAGTTGGCATACAGAATTTAAATTATTTGCTTCTGTAAGTCTTTACAAAGTTTGATTGTTTGATATGTATAAGGGCATAATACCTTTGTGCATGACAGTGCATCGAGAATTTGTGCGAATATGTACCATGAAAAACATTCTTTAGTTCACACAACATCGTTTGGGCATGAAAAAACAAACAACTGATTATGCGTGAAGCCCGGCAACCATTGGTAGCTGTTTTTCCCTTGTTGTGGCTCATCCTTGTGACCGGCAGCCTATACAGTTATTAATTAAGAGACAAAATACAAAAGTCCTTTTTAATCGCTGATTTATTTCATTGCAAGCTCGAAAACAAGTTTTGAGTTCAGCTTGCTCTATACGCCATGTCGATCTGACTTTTTTAAATACATCATAATGACTGTTAGTCCGAAAAAAGACAACATCGTTGATAAATCCAAGTTTTGAGGATCAAGAAACGAGTCTGGTTTTGTAACAACTTTACGACTTTATTTAGACTGTAAAACAGTCTCGTTCGTAGCCGGGATATCGAAAATTTAAGCGCGTTCATTAGGTGGGAGACTGAGAATTTTTAAGAACGCAAATGAACGCGCTTGTATTTTCGATCTCCCGGCGAAGAAAGAGACTATTTTGCAGTGTAGATTTTATTTTAAATCATATAGCCATGTTAAAAATTTCGAAGTGGCTATATGAGCGGTAGCCGCTCAAAGGTCTTCAGTAGACTAAATGAGTGGTAAGTTTAGATTCTCAACAAAGTTAGAATAGTCTTCATTGATTTTCATGCTGCTTTGGTTGGTGATTTTTTTTATTCGGAAAATTACCGCTCATTTAGTCTATTGAAGACCTTTAAGCGGTTATCGCTCATATAGCCACTTCGTAAAAATTTTTACAAGCGCAGTTGCTTATCTTTTGAGGTCAGAATAATTTCAGCTCTGATACTGACCGCTAAAAAGAGCTGCGGAAAAATTTGTCAAACAGTCCTTAAGTGGTTGACTGTAACAGTCCAAATGGAGTGCAATGCAAATGAAGAATAATTGTAAGTAACAAAAACAAAATTAAAATAGTGTGGGAGGAGCAATTGCGAGGGCAGTTGAAAAAACAATATTTCCCGTTTATTTTTTCTGTTTTATATCATTGAGGACTAATTTTCTATTTCGACTTTGTACGAGCTATAAGTGAAGTAATAAACCCACTATATAACCGGGGGTTGTGTAAGGTCAGTTGGTTTTCTCTTTAATTAACGTAACCCATTCAGTCCCATGCAGTTGTATTGTTGAATTCTCCCAACTGGAGCCAATACTTTTCATTGAACAATTTTGAGACAATTTTACTTTTAATCTTTAGTAGTTTACTTTGTTTGATCAATTCTCATTTTCTTATGACCAAATGTCGTATTTTGTATGTGTTATGTAAGGAGAAGTTAGGTGATGATAAATGATTGGAACTGAAACTGAAAGCGTTAACCGTTACCGCTTAGAAAACTGACGACACGATGCCATCATATGCATCTTTTGAATGTTGTATTTTGTGTTTGCAAATAATGAGTTTTATTAATTTATTCTTGAACGAGTTTTATATTTTTTCCTGCATGCATGTTTTTTGTTGGATATTTTTTCACACGTCCCCGACTTTCTTTCTAAAATACCGTCTCTTACGAGTTGGGCATGGGATTCTAACTTAAACGGTAAGCTAGTCTAACAGGTATGTAAAAATCATTTGGCAACTCAGTTCTGGAGAACGAAATACTCGAACTTCCTCGTTCATCACGCAATCTAAACATTACTATTTTCTAAAAGTGATAATGTTTTAAAATGAATAAACAAAACACCCCCCCCCAAAAAAAAAAATAGATGGGTTTTCCAGCTTGTTTTAAATGATTCTAGATAGGATATAGGAAGAAACACTTCATTTCCGGAATTCCTTTAACCCTAATTAGGATTTTTCGCTGACGTTCTCACTCTTTTTACTTTTGCGTTGCAATATTTCTGGTCCTGTTGGAGCAAACACGGTGTATTTCAGTAAAACTTAAAAAGAACTAACCACCCGTACTCAACTCCAAGGTTTGGCCAGAACCTACACGCATGCGCACAACCGGCTTCACCAGTGTAACTGCAATGCATGTGACACCGAGGTAGCTATTTCGTACCGTTAGGACTCATCAGGGGTAGTTTGTTCTTTTAAAAGTTTTACATTTATGTTTCGGTCGTTGTCCCAAAAATCTTATTTTTTTAGAATAGACCAAAACATATAGAAATTTATAATAGGAAAGATGAAATAAAATAAAAAGTTAAGAAATGTAAAAATATAAACTTGAAAAACAAAATGCCGTATTATTACGATCTGCAATAATAATAGTTTAGCCCCGTATACACGAGCAATTCTTATGTGACAATTTTCATTTAATAATTTTTATTTGCTCGTGTAGATAAACAAAATTGATCAATTTTTGTATGACAATTATAGTTGCTGAAAACCTGGCGAGCTAGTTTTTATTGGACAAATAAAAATTGTCACATACAGAAAATTGTCCTTGTAGACGAGACAACAAATAAAATTGGCAATTGTTTTTATGTCATCCGTAGATCCCAGTCTCCAATCTTTTGTCGTTACCGAAAAAATTGCTCGTGAGTGCAGACGGGGCTTACACCGGCTAGCAAATAAAAATTGTCAAACAAATACTGTCACATAAAAATTGCGACGGGGCTTACAATAGCAAATAAAAACTGTCACATAAAAATTGTCATATAAAAATTGCTCTTGTTCTTGCTTACTCAGTCAAGTGAAACGGCAAACAATGCATTCCAATTACATTTGTCACAACTCGTGACCAGCCTTGTGGCGAATGCTACATCCTCTCTTAAACGTTTTGTTTACCACTTTCTATTTAAACATCAACGGTAGTTGAAATATCTTGAGTCTTTCACTTAGATTTTTGGCGTCCAAAAACTTCCGGCTTATTATCCCACATGACATATTGAAGAATGTAGGAGTATTTAGGTGCGTCAGAAATAACAAGAGTGTTTTTTTGCATTATTCTTACAACAGCGACTCTAATTCAAGGCGCTATTATTCTGCCAAGTTTTATCAGTTAAATAATTCCCACTCAAGTCCTTGATTAATTGGAGCACTTTTTCTAAAAATCCAACTTGTTTGTCTCACACTGCAGAAATTTTTTTATATCACAATTACATGAGTTTATATTGCAGTTGCTAGAACTAAATTTATCTGGTTTTCTACAACTAAAGCTAAAATTAACACAAAAGAAACTTTACCACGTTTTATTACATAATATGTTTTGGTTCTGACAGTTATTTAATGACGAAGCATCTTTGAAAAATAACCTCTCTAATGATATGGTGTATTCAAGTATCTCTTGTCTTGATCGTAATAATGTTGTTATTGTTTTTGTAAAATCTTATAACCTCTCAAATCATAATGATTTAATCAAAGCACGAACATTCACTTTTATGCAAAATTTATTCTAAAAAACAACTTCTCAAATCAATAATCTTATTTAAAATATTTTTCATCACAACAATTTAAATATATTAACTACATGTAGAAATATCAAAAAGTACGATTTAAAAATTTATAGCTCTTACTCAAAACAAACTTTTATCTGATAAATCATCTTAGCAATAAATTTTTTTACAATGTTCAGAGTGTTTCTCAGAAACGACACATATATTCTGGGGAATACCGCCTTTGTACAATTATCAAATAAACGGTGGCCATAAAGGACCATGAGCCTTTTGAGTTTATTTAACATGTGCTTTTGCCAAAGTCAGAGCATATATATGTGTTTCGGTTTTGTTTTTCAAGCAAAGTTTTGACTTTTGGCATTAATACTTGTGTCGTTTAAGCCTTATATGGAATAAACTGATACCAAAGGTGTCTTTTATAAAAGATCTTTACAGTCTCTAGCAGACTTTTGGCGACCAAAATCCTTTTCATCTTGGCGTCTCAAAAGATTGCAGACATCAAAAGATTTGATTTGAGTGGATTTTTGGTTTTCGGTTTGCCTCAGCTCTTCCAGCTCATTCTCACAAAGCCGCTCAAGTTTCGATCTTTGTACTTGTTTCAGCCCTGAAACGAAATCTTCGTGATTCGTTTTGTCGTCTTCATGCTTACTGTTCGTGAATAGTTTTTCTTCCTTGCAAATGTTGCAGCCTTGTTGCGTTTCTTCTTTATGGGAGAAAGGCATAGAACTCTTGTATGGCGCTGCTGCGTAAGACCTATGTCCCACAAATCTGCTCACACGTCGGGGCTTGTAATTACCGCTGAGGAAATCTTGAAGATAGAGAGGGTTTATTGCCCAGAAATGTCCCTTACCGTTAGGACTCCGACCAGCTTTTATGAAACAATCATTAAGCGATAGATTGTGTCGAATACTGTTACGCCAGCCGGTGCCTTTGTTGCGAAAGTATGGATAATTAGTTAAGATGTTGTTGTAAATATCACTGAGAATTAACTTTTTCTCGGGTGAATCAAGAATTGCTTGCCCTATCAGACCGACATAAGACTGTGTTGGTTTCTCGTAAAAGCGCGAACAATCCACGTTTAGTCTCGGCTGGTAAGCAAATGATGAACAATAGCCGTCCACGTACGACATAGCGGCAGGCCACATGCCAGAGGAATGACCGCCAAAGGAACGGTAGCTCTCGAGCGAATTCGCACTACAACACGCCATTCCCTGGCAAACACTCCACCATGGCGGATAACTGTGAAAGGGATGATAGGTCAAAGCAGAAGTGTAACTCGAAGAAGGCAAAGGAGAGCTTTTTTCGCCTATTCGAGAAGAAATCGATTCACTTGAACATGTAGTTTGCCCCAAAACTGGCGAAAAAGCCGACTGTGATTTGAAACTTGACATCTTTGTTCAGTGGAGCCGACTTGCGTTTTACAAGTGTAAACACTAAAATGATTGGGAAAGTTTGTCCAAACACCTTATTTATATACTTGAATCACAATCTATTTTTCCGTCGGGGGCCAATATTGAAACACCGGATATATAAATAAACTATTTAGTTTGGCGAGTATGTCTATGTGTTCGACCAACACGGAGGTCCGATATTGGAAAGACAAGCAGTAACTTCTGAAATAAGACATGAAAAAGACAACTTTTTATTTTTATCCCTAAAACTGCATATCACAGGCATTCATTCATTTTGTTATACACCAATTAATTGCGAATAAGACAAAATTCCCTCTGGGAGTAATGAGGAATTTGTCGTGCCTTCTAATAACTGTGAGAACAGATATGTTTTGCAATATAGGACATGAAACGTGCTATAAGAGTTTGGGGACCTTTTTAAGCTAATAAATACACGCTACTTAAGAACATTACTTTAATCGTTAATATTTGTTTTAAACCTGGGAACATTAGAGATCGACGTTGCAATTTTTTTTATTTCCAGTTTACATAAAAGAACATATTGTCATTTTAAAATTTACCATTTCAAGCAGGATGGCGAAACAAAGAGGCGTCAGTTCTTTGAAAATAAAGAAAAAAATAAACTATTGAATCTTACAAACAACTTAACAAGCATCACATGCATATATTCTATTGCGTTTTAGTGTTTTTTCCGTGAGTCGCCAACTGACGAGTTTACAAAGTTTAATAAAAAAAATTTTCACTTTCTGACGTACACGACTTCTATTTTTAACTTGGGAAAGAGCAAGGCGATTAGAAACAGAATAGTATTGTATTTTAACTGCCGTAAAAAATCGAGTGCACTGGTTTATTTTTCAATTTTTTTTGAACAAAGTAGTAAAGAATTGCCTAAGTTTGGAGTTTAAACTTCGAAAGTTTGCGGTCCCACAGAACGGGTTAAAAACTATCCTGTTTGACACAACTGAGTTTTTAAGTTGTTTACTGTAACAATTTAATGGCCTTTTACTTTGAGCGTTGTAAAATTGTATATTTTTCACGTTTTTTTAACAATTTTGTTTTTCTAACTTTTTTGAAGGGACGCATGTTTCATTTTAAAATATTCAGGGACTCGATTAGCCAGTTTTGCCGTTTTTATGCGGTATAGCATTGATTCCGTTTAGAATGAATAACTTTTATAGATTGAGTATAAATCTTGTTTTTCCAAATATGAATTTTCATAAATTGGCTGTGCCTTAGTAGTATGCGGTGACCCTAAGCAAATTAAAACACCTTAAACAGTATTTATAAAACCCATGAATTGCCTCTGAAACATTCTCATTGTTATGTTTTGTATATGGTATTTATAAAAAGCGTTTCGCTAAATACTGAATTTTTTCAGTGTTGCTGTTTTAAAGTTCTTAGAAGGTTATGAAATAAGGGTTAAATATATAACTTTATCATCATTGTTGTTACCATTTATTATTCTTTGAACTGGGCGATTTTAAAAATCAAAACAAAAACAGAAAAACTCCTAGTGTTATAAAAATTACTATTATTTTTCTAACAAGTTTTTTAAAATATTTTAGCATCAATAGATAAATTCTGATCTCCGCGAGCTTT
>JAOBBB020389338.1:0-17856 GCA_025331005.2 Zoanthus gigantus
GGTGTATGACAGCATAAAGTGTCCCCCATCATAATCTACCCATATACTTGGTGTATGACAGCATATAGTGTCCCCCACTATAATACCACTCAGGTACTTGGTGTATGACAGCATATAGTGTCCCCCACTATAATACCACCCAGGTACTTGGTGTATGACAGCATATAGTGTCCTCCATTATAATACCACCCAGGTACTTGGTGTATGACAGCATATAGTTTCCCCCATTATAATATACCCAGGTACTTGGTGTATGACAGCATAAAGTGTCCCCCATCATAATCTACCCATATACTTGGTGTATGACAGCATATAGTGTCCCCCATTATAATACCACTCAGGTACTTGGTGTATGACAGCATATAGTGTCCCCCATTATAATACCACCCAGGTACTTGGTGTATGACAGCATATAGTGTTCCCCATTATAATACCACCCATTTACTTGGTGTATGACAGCATATAGTGTCCTCCATTATAATACCACCCAGGTACTTGGTGTATGACAGCATATAGTATCCCCCATTATAATACCATCCTGGTACTTGGTGTATGACAGCATATAGTGTCCCCCATTATAATATCACCCAGGTACTTGGTGTATGACAGCATATAATGTCCCCCATTTAAATATCCTCCAGGTACTTGGTGTATGACAGCATATAATGTCCCCCATTATAATATCACCGAGGTACTTGGTGTATGACAACATATAGTGTCCTCCACATTAATATCACCCAGGTACTTGGTGTATGACAGGATATAATGTCTCAAAAAACATTGGGGACATTATATGCTGTCATACAACAAGTACCTGGTGATAAGACTATGAGACAGTATATGTTGTTATACACCAAGTACCTGGGTGATATTAATGTGGAGGACACTATATGCTGTCATACACCAAGTACCTGGAGGATATTTAAATGGGGGACACTATACGCTGTCATACACCAAGTACCTGGGTGTTATTATAATGGGGGACATTATATGCTGTCATACACCAAGTACCTGGGTTATATTATAATGGGGACACTATATGCTGTCATACACCAAGTACCTGGGTGGTATTATAATGGGGACACTATATGCTGTCATACACCAAGTACCTGGGTGGTATTATAATGTGGGACACTATATGCTGTCATATACCAAGTACCTGGGTGATATTATAATGGGGGACACTATATGCTGTCATACACCAAGTAATTGGGTGGTATTTTAATGGGGGACACTATATGCTGTCATACACCAAGTACCTGTGTTATATTATAATGGGGGGCACTATATGCTGTCATACACCAAGTACCTGGGTGGTATTATAATGGAGGACACTATATGCTGTCATTCACCAAGTACCTGAGTTATATTATAATGGGGGACACTATATGCTGTTATACACCAAGTATTTGGGTATATTATGATGGGGGACACTATGTGCTGTCATACACCAAGTACCTGGGTATATTTTAATGGGGGACACTATATGCTGTCATACACCAAGTACCTGGGTAGTATTATTATGGGGGACACTATACGCTATCAAACACCAAGTACCTGGGTTATATTATAAATTGGGGACACTATATGCTGTCATACAACAAGTACTTGGGTGATATTATAATGGGGGACACTATATGCTGTCATACACCAAGTACCTGTGCGATAATAGAATGGGGGACATTATATGTGGTCATACACCAAGTACCTGGGTGATAATAGAATGGGGGACACTTTATCCTGTTATACACCAAGTACTTGAGTGATAATATAATGGGGGACACTAATTGCTGTCATACACCAAGTACCTGGATGATTGGATTATGGGACACTATATGCTGTCATACACCAAGTACCCAGATAGAACATTATGGGACATATTTTGTCATACACGAAGGATCTGAATAAAATTTCGGGGACACTATTCTGCTATATACCAATTACCTGGAATTAAAAAATTTCTGGGACAGTATATTATGTCATACACCAATTACCTGAATAACATTTCTGGGACTTTTTTTTTTTGTCATACACCATAACACCAATAAAATTAAGTAGCTGGATCGATGGAAAATTTTTAGGACACTCTTTTTTGTCATTCACCAAGTACCTGGGGAAAGGTTTTTTGGGACATTATATTTTGTCGTACACCAAATACTTGGAAATGAAGCTAAAACATAAAATGAAATATCAAATCGAAGTATCTAATTATTTGGTTTATCCCAGTCTTGAAAAGTTATGGGACATGCAAATGAAATTGGAGTATCGAATCGAGATTTCTAATAATTGGGTTTATTACCTCACAGTATTGCATGCGCAGCAACCTCATTAACTATGCATTATTTGTTTATAAAGATGGAATCCTGAATTAATTGAGGTTTAGATTTTAAATCTTAAACAAGAATGCCTAATTGTGATTGGGGTCGCCCATGTGATTGCGTTGAATGCAGCTCAGATCCAACTGAAAGTACATCGAAAGAGCTGTGTACATGGTACGGTGTAATTCACAACCATCTAAAAAAGTTAGTACAGCTAATTCAGTTGATAGGAAAGGGAGAGGAGGTATACAGCAAAAGGATACTGTTTTAAGTGTTATGAAGAAAGACGTGTAGAAGTCCAAAAGGTGAACGCTAAAACAATGGAGAGGGTAAAACGTGAAGTTGCCATATTAAGAATGATACACCAAGTCGGTCCTCGACTTTATGATAGGTTTATTAAGTCTGTAAAAAATTGTTCCACCCAGGTTCACACCTATTAAACAGTTGCACCTCCCCAGAAATCAGTTATAATTTTAACATATTATGGAATAAAAACATGGTGCTGTTAGCTTATGCTTTACTTATTCAAAAAATCCGTGGACGATGGGTGTTTTATAAAAACAGAGCAGAAAAATTATTCTTACAAGGGTTGTATCTTTATTTTAACGTTGGTGATCCTAGGAGAAAGTATGGTTATTTATAATGAATGAAACAGACACTTTTTCATTTCACGATCGTGAAATGAAAATGAATGCTCTTACTTTTATAGGTCATGGAATAAAGGATTATGCCAAAAAAAAATGCGAAAATTTGATCTACTCAACGCATTACATGAGGACATGAAGATATCCCCAATATATTAGAATTGTTTCCTTTAAGGCTTTTTCCTACCATTTTTTTTTTTTTTAGAACATTTAGGAACCTAGTGAGGTTCCAAGTAGTAGAGATAACAGGACTCGAGGTCCTTTGCAAGGATCTTACTCCTTGGCCTACGGTTTAACGTCCTTATCCGAGAAAACGCGAAAGTCTAACCATTTGCAGATGTTAGAGCAAAGGCAGCACTTTCTCCTCAATTATTTTAAGACCCTGAGTGGTGGTCCGGCCGGGAATCGAGCCCGAGACCTCTCGCACAGCAGACTGGTGCCTTACCAACTGGGCTAACCAGGCGGCGGTTCATTGTCTTCCATCGAAAAAGCTTTAGAGACAACGATTATTTATGTCAGATATAAAGTCATAAGGTGAAAAGATGGATGCCCTTACTGTTAATTCTCTGAGAGTTATTGGTAGAGAGCATGGAATTAAGGGTTATGCTAACATGCGTAAATCCGATCTTCTCAACGCGTTACAATCCATGGATATCGTTCTTGATAACCTGCGGGTTGTAGAGTTGAAAGCCATCGCGAAAGTGTATGGTATTCCAAATTATAAGAATCTCCAAAAGGATGATCTTGTCACAGCTATAGATGATGCGTAGAAACTCCCAGAGAAGGTTTCCATAACTGTGATGGGTCCGCAGAAGCCAATTCAATCTAAAATTTCCATGAAGTTCACGTCACTGAAGAAGCTTGTCAACAAAGCAAAACATTCAGTGACTGAATCAGTGGAAAAATTCACGGATTGGGTTTCATCAAAGTTACCTACTCCAGCTTCAAAGAAGCAGGTAAAACAGAAAGCTTCTAGAGTTAAGAAAAACATATCAAGAGCTTTCAAAGGTTATGAAAGATTTAAGCCAAGGTTGAGAGAGCAAAAACTGAGGGGTGCTTATGAATCATACATCATTAAAGGTGTAGAAGGTGTTTAATTCAAAAAATTCGCCTCAGAGACACTTATCCCTAGAACTAAGAGTCAGAAGGTTTCATCAATCCTCAATGTTCCTTTAAAAGCATTAAGAACACTGTTAATAAATCTAGCTAGCACAACAACTCCCATTGGCTAAAGACGTGGAATAGTTTCACCTTTGATTGGTATCTCTCCAGACTTTGAAGTCACTAGCTTGGTCAACACACATTTCTAGACTTGGTTTCTACTCGCAGATAAACAGCAGCACCGTAAGCTGCTTCTGACGCATAAGAAAATCCATGAATTTGAATTGTACTTATGTCAGCAAGTGGAATATCACTAAAGTAGTATCGCTCTATGGTAATGGCCTTGGTTTGTCTCAAGTCAGTGACCAGTGCAAACCACTGTCGTTCAATCTCAGAGTCTAACGAATCATCCCAAGCTGCTTGCGACTTGCACACTGCCTGAAAAAGAATCTTGAACAGCACAATAATTGGTCCCAAAAGTCCAAGGGGATCATAAAGCTTAGCAGCTGCACTCAGAATTGATCTCTTACTAAGAGGACTGTTGGGCGGTAGGGGTTCAAACTCAAACACAAAAAAGTCCTTTTCAGTGTCCCACCCATGACCCAGTACCTTCACTGCTGCAGTGGAATGGGAACTAGAGTTATCAGAATATGTTTGATCATCTTCCTGAATGTTGGGTTGCACAGGCGATCCAGTGGCATCCTGTGGAGTGAGACCTTCTGTCTTCTCAATTCGCTCTTGTAGTTAATGTGAATTTGTCACCCACTTTCTCATGTTGAAACCAGCCTTGTGAAAACACAATTTCAGATCCTAGTACTTATTAAAGGCAGAGTTGCCATCGCTAGAATCGCCAACATAATCGTCAACGTAAAGACTGTTCAACACCTCCTCTGCAAACACATTGTCAACTTCTGGGCGTGTCAAATGATAGTGGATGGTAGCAGTCAGCAGGAAGGGACTTGATGAGACACCGAATACTACTCGAGCAAACTTGTACACACGAAGTTCAGGTTCATCACTATCAGTGTTATTTATCCAGAGAAAACGCAAGTAGTCCCGATCAGCAGGGGCCACTGACACATTCAAAAAGGCTTTTTCAAGTATTTTCACATTCAAAAAGGCTTTCTCAAGCTTTTTCAATCAATGCAGTTCGATATGCACGAAATCTCAGCAAAATGTCATAGATGAAGGGTGACATCGGTGATCCAGCATACAAACAATTATTAAGTCTGGGTAGATCTTTCTCAGCATGAGAACTAGCATCATATACTACACGTAATTTGGTTGCCTCTTTGTCAGTGCGAATCACCTCACGATGGGGAATATAATAAACTTTTCCAATCGGTGGGAGACTAGTTTCAACAGTTACTGGTTCAATAATTCCCTTGCTTAACTGATCTTGAATGGCACCATCATACTGTGTGAAGACGTCAGGTTGATATTTCAACCTCTTCAACAGAGTTCAATCTTGACTTAGAATGAGAGAAATTGTCAGGGAGCAGTTCGTGCTCTTCTTTGAAGGGTAACCGTACTTCATTCTTCCCTCCAACAAACTTAACATCTTCACAAAATTATCATAGAAAGTTTTCTCGTTCACGAATCCCCAGGGTTTCATAGTCCCAAAATTTGTTCAGTTTAGAGCTCAGTGGGTCATCATTAACAACTGTTGCCTCAATCTTGAGCATGTGGTTTGTTGTTGTTGTTTTGTACACCAAGAAGGTGGCATTCAATACACGTCGTGAAATTTCAAGGCTATTTCATTTGATTTACTAAATGTCATTATTTTGATTTCTGCATGGATTTCTTTTACTTTTCTTCAAAATAAATAAGAGTAGCTATAGCTGTGTCTGTTCTGATATCTACTTGTTGCAATTGTGTATGCATTTATGTCTTTTTAATTTAATGTTTTTACTGTACTGGAAGTATTTTAAAGCACAACATACAGTAATTTGCCCTACGATACATTTTGAAATTTTTTTGTAGAAAAATGGGAGGCCCTTCCCCTCCAAGGGCCCTGGATTAAACAACCTGTTTTAGCTACTTGCTGACACTCTTCAACTGATTTTTTTCCCTCAAAATTTATATACAGATGCACAGTGTTCATTTCTAGAAATTAGGTAAAGTGGGACAAATGGACTTTGCTTTGGAAAAATGGGGACATTTGGGCCATAGGAGGGGTCACTAAAAAAGAATTTGAAAAAAAAAAACTCAAAAACCAAGGAACCAATTGAAGCATACTCAATCGAAACACAACTTTGTCTTAATTTCTACAGAAACAGCTTATAATTACAAGTAGTTAAATTTTAACACCGTAGTGAAAAAGAATTTTAAAAACTGACACTTCAGACTGTAGTCCTTCGTCCAAGTGAATCAAAGTCCTTCCTCCAACGAAGGACTACAGTCTAAAATGTCAGTTTTTCAAATTCTTTTCCACAACTATGTAAAAATTTAACTACTTGTATTAAAATCATTTATGTTTAGCAGAACTTTTGAGGATGTACCTAAGGAAATGAAGGTAAAACAAGAAGTAAGACTACTTAACTGCTAAGGGTGATTAGTTTTCCACACTCTCAAAGTTCTGCTAAAGTCAAGTGCAAAAACGATTTTGGATGTAAGAGTGTCAAGTGTTGTTCAAACTAGAACCCAGGCTCTCAGTTTCAGGACAAATTTAGAAACACAAGGGTTTCATTTACCTCAATAAAAACAATGCAAAAAAAGCTGACCCCTGGGAATAATATATTTGCATTGATCAGCAGCAGGTAAAAATGTGCAATCTGTGCCGAAACGCAGTCTATAGCAATGGATATAGTATGCTATATACATGGGACCTAGTTCCACAAATACCTGTTCTCAAGTTCTGAGATATCAGCTTGTAACTTCAAGTGCCATTTTTCAGCTTGACAGAACAGTTGCCTCAGTAAGAGAGTGTTTTTATGTGCAGTGTTTATAAGCTCAGACTCCACCTCTCCCCGCACAACAGCACAAAGGCCATCTAGCATTTCAGTTATCTCATCCAAAGTGTAGGTATCCTCTACAAGTCTGGATTATGAATATTTAACAATTAGTAAACCTTATTTAGATAAGATTAGATAGTCTGTGCATGATAGTAGCTATAACTTAAGGCCATGTTGGAAGTGTACATTAGCCTTTAGTGCCTAGTATTGTGTTGGCTTGAAACACAGCTACTAGCATGCATGTGCTAGCATTTATGCGAGCATTAATTTGGATTTCCTTTTGCAGAAACAAAGAAACGAGACTTTGGAAATTGTTTCTTACCTTTAAGCTTTTATAATATATCAAAGCACAGGCAGCCCAAGCTAAATTTGCATAATGTTTCAAATGATTATGACGGTTAAAAATTTCCCATACAAAGTCTTACAAAATTTACTTAAAATTCATTAACAACAAAATTGAAATGTATTTTGGGCACGATTGGAGGTGTTTTAGAGGGATTTTGTGCGACCGTTCTTCCACTCTATTAAAAGAAGTAAAGGCTGGCAACCTTGATTTGAAACCTTCCCCACGCTATACACCATAATTCCCGTAATACAAACAAAATCGATTTAAAAGTCTGTATACATGTCCACGAATAAATGCCTTATAAACCTATTGCCATCTCACATCAATCGGTTCGCAAAAACCCGCTCAAAAGGACGATTTTTCCTCATGTATTCCTGCACTTCTATCTTCTAGCGAGCCGCGGATTTCATTGATGTGACACAGCTCAACCGTTGGTTAGTGAATTCGTGACTATACCTATAGAGCACATTCTGCTTCTTTATTCTCCGAATTGGAAATTTTAGATATGTGACCGGGTTTATTTGCTGTTTCCGTAGCTGCCAAACGTGAGCCTGGATGCTATTTATTTAGCCGCCACGCTCGCGTAGCTGGCCCAAGACACCGCTCGCTGCTTCCGGTTTCCATGCATCAATTATTTCTGTCATATTGAGACCTATCATATCGTTTGTATTTAACCTGTCAATTATTTGAACCATGCGGTCACAACTCGCTGTCGCGCATTTTCAGTTTTCATTCAAGTTTAGAGCCCTACGGCCGGTGAGTAAAACTATGCTTATTTATTTATTTTCTTTCCACGATTTCAGTAGATATATTTTAGTTCCTGGTTTAGCTATTGTAGAATATTTCAGTAGACATTTTAGGCATCGTTTTGTGCTGAATATGTCGGGTTTTCAATTGTTTATTTTTGTAGTCGCAAGCACATTGTTGCAGCAAATTGTATTTTCAAAAGAAGTCACTTGGACACAATAGCGTCATAGTTAACAATCACATTTTGTAGCTTACTTTATTGATTGTTTTGTTTATTATTTAGTTAATTATTGCATAATAAGATTTACAACTTTAGAGCTTTGTGTTATTTTACCGAAGCAATATTCTAGTTTTTCATAGCGATCCGCAAAGCGAGTGTATTTTATAGTTCTACAGAACACTGCATATTGCAATTTTGTGCATCGCTTGTGTATGCTTTTTCCAACAAAGTTTGTTTTACTGTATCACTATTACCTAGTGTATTACAATACTTGTTTTGTCCATCCAAGCTACATGCTATAGTGTACTTCATTTGATTATAGATTTTAGATTTTTGACATTTATGTACAGTAGTTATCTGAGGTCAATCGGCCTCGATTTCATGATTTTGTGTAGTAGTTTTTTACTAGATTTATTTGTGTTATTTGCAGCCCCTTGTCGCCCTCATTTTTACCGTTACATTGAGAGAAATACAACGCTTGAACTGTTTGTTCTTTATTTTGTTCGTCATTTGACTTGGTGACACAATATAACACAAAGAAGTGGTGAACAGATCACCAAAGACTCACTGGAAGAAGTAGTACTCTCCTTGCCATCGCCAATAACAGTTACTTACAACAGAAAGGATAAAATTGTGATGGAACTTAACCCCTCCAAATTTCAAGTTGCTAAAAAAAAACTATAAAAACTTTTTATTCATAGATGTTATTGTTAAAAATGGAGCTGTGACTACCATTATTTAGTAATTGTAGGCAAGATGTTAGTGTTATATTCCTTTGCAGTTGAGTGGGGTTACTGCTTAACTATAACTCAGGCGAATAAATTTTCTTTGTTTTTATGCTAAAATGATTATGTTTTCTTTTAATAAAACAAACAAAGTTGATTGGCCTGAGTGATAATAAGCAGTTGAAACAAAAAGAAAAAAATACAGTTGCCCCCACTAAAGAAGAAAAAGCTTGTTATGTTGAAAGGAAGTTTTAAACTTTATTTGTTTATTTAATAACAGACACTTTTTGCCTTGGGATAAATGGTCAACCTTTTCCAACATTGGCTCTTCCCATGTGGTAAAATGTTGAAGATGTTGGTCAGCGGACTCACCTCACCCACGTGACACTGAACTGACTCGTGCTTGGAGTCAAGATAGAGTTATAGTTGGGAGTATAATCAACTGTTATTATATATTTGTACTTGCAATATCGGGATCAACTTGGTGTCAGAAGTGGGATAGGTGAGTGTGGCGTGTACTGGTTGTACTTTATTTGCATTTTCACTTTGCGTGCGAACGTATCTATCGATCGAAAGATGGCTCACCCAAAACGCCCAGAATTCAAACTGGCTGGAAACATGGCTGAAAACTTCAAGAACTCTGAACTGAGGTTCGACGACTACTGCATTTAGGCAAATTACCATGACTTGGATAAAAAAACCCGAACTGAAAGAGATGAATATTACAAAAAACAAAAAATGAAAATCTCTGCTCTACGATCGGCCATGCTGGATGAGGCTTTACAAGTCATTCGGTACACGATAGATCCGCAGATCCCTGAAGCAGACAAGCTAAAACCGTGGATATGGATGGAAAAACTACGCGTACATTACACAGGATCAATAGGAAGTTCGTTACTGTCAGACAGATTCAAGTTTTGGAAGCTAAACCAAGCACTATATGAAACTGTACAAGATTGGGTGGTTAAAGTTCGACAGGCGGGCAACCTGTGCGAATATGCACCAATCAGTGATAAAAAATGCCGTGACAAATTCGTGTTTGGCCTTCATAATGACATATTGAGAACAGATCTTCTCAGAACACATTTGAAATCAGATAATTCTTCTAAAACCATGTCTGATGTTGTGGCAGAAGCAAAAGCCTTGGAGGCTGCCCAGAAGGCTAGTAAAATGATGGGTAGCTCAGCCAGTGCTCTGGAGGAACAAGTTAATTGGACATACGACAAGCAGGGTCAACCAGATACCAAGCCTTGCTACTGGTGTGGAGACCCTCGGGGTCCACACACAAGGAAAATGTGCCCGGCGACTGAGAGACATTGTAACAAGTGTAATGGTCGGGACCATTTTGCCCGTGTTTGCACCGAAACCAGGTCTTACCAACAGTATGAGCCGAAACCAGGCAGGCAAAATTCAAGGCCCGTGCGTGGCCTGGGTCGGGGCCGCCCCAACATTAACAGAAGCCACATGAGGAGTATTGCTAGCCAACCAGTTGACAGAAGAGATTTACATCTACTACATGCCTCCGAAGAGGAAGAAAATGCCCCCCCGTGAGGATGACTTTACATGGGAACATCAACAGTGCTACTCCTTAGAGCCCAAACCAAATGAAACTGTCTTTTCAAACACAGGGAAGAAGTACTTTGTCAACCTCAATATGTCAGACACAGGTTCTTACTTCACATCTATCAGGTTCCAGATTGATACTGCAGCGACGTGCAACACGATCTCCGACAAAACATTGTCAGAGTTACTGCCAAATGCCAAGGTCACACACTCTCCATATCTGCTATTCCCATATGGAAATGCAAAGCCAATCCGACCATTAGGACAAGTTGAACTTTTGTGTGATAGACAAGACAAATATGACCTATTGGTTTTTCAAGTACTGCCTGCTAGCTAGTTAAAAGACAAGCCTGCACTCCTTTCAGGCAATGACAGCGAAAGGCTAGGACTGATAACTGTGCACCCTGATGAGGTATTCTCTCTACCAGCTGCAGCGGCAAACAATACTGACACCGAATTGGAAGAGCTGCCTGGATTTAGGCTACAGAATATTAAGTGTAACACTCTTTCCACTGCCGAAACTGACCCGCCGTCACCTGATGCCTCGGCTCAGGCAGCCTATAACCATGTAGAACAAGTGCATACCAACTGCCCAGTTGAGTCCAAGCCTCAACCAAAGCCCTCAAAGCCAATCAAGATACCTAGCTCTCGCCGTCTACCACCACCAGGCAAACTGACAAAGGAGGAGGTTCTCATTGAATATGCAAATAGCTTTAAAGGTCTTGGTTGCCTTGGGCCACCTGTGCATTTTGAAGTTAAAACTGATGTTATCCCAAAGCAAATGCCAATTCATCGCATTCCAGTTGCGAAAAGAAAAAATGAAAAGGCAGCAATTGACAGATATGTTGAAGCAGGTGTGATGGCAAAAGTAGAAGAACCCACCCCCTGGTGTTCCAATGAGTTAATAAGAGAGACCCCCAAGAAATTCCGGGTATGCATAGACCCGAGTCAGACTGTAAACAAAGCCATACAGCGACCCATATATCAAATGCCTACGTTGAATGAACAGTTACACAAGCTGTGTAATGCTAAATGCTTCTCTTTGATAGATGTACGGGAAGCTTTTCTACATGTTCCACTCGATGAGCGGTCATCATGACCACAATGCACACCTACGACGGCAGATACAGATGGCTCCGCCTGCCCTATAAAATCACCAGTGCTCCTGAAGAGTTCCAAATGCGCCTAATGACAGCACTTGAAGGGACCGAAGGCGTCCTCAATATAGCCGACATCTTAGTCTATGGGGAAGGGGAGACCTACGAAGAAGCAGAGCGAGATCACGACCGCCGTTTTATTGCACTAATGGAGCGCTGTGTGCTGAGAAATATCAAGTTAAACCTAGACAAATTAAGATTCAAGTGCAAAGAAATCAAGTTTTCCTGAAAAAGTTTCAGCAATCGAGCAAATGGCTATACCAGAGAACAAAACTGCGCTTCTTCCTTTCATTGGTATGATCAATTATCTGTCTCCATTTTGTCCTAATCTCGGTGCCACCATCTAGCCACTCAGGATGCTCACCTGTGACGGCGTTCCGTTCAACTGGTCAAAGACACAGGGGGAAGCCTTTAACAAAGCTAAACAGCTTGTTGCCAATGCCCCTGTCCTCATGTATTACGATTTAAGGAAACCAGTCATACTCCAAGTTGATGCAAGTGACAATGGACTGGGTGGTCCCTTGTTACAACCTAATGAGCATGGTAAACTTCAACCTGTGGCATTCACTTCCTGTAGTCTGAACAAAACTGAGCAAATGTATTCGCAAATCAAGAAAGAATGTCTCGCCATCTGCAACTGCTTCCACAAATTTGATCACTGGTTGTATGGTAAGCCTGACATAGAGGTCCATACTGACCATAAGCCCCTGGAAACAATAATGATGATGCCTTTAAACAAAGCTCAGCACGCTTACAGAGAATGCTCATGCTTCTACAGCGCTACAGGTTCAGCACCGCCTATCGGAAAGGTACTTCACTTCATCTAGCTTATACCCTATCACGTGCACCCCTACCGAGCCCTGTTGGGGTCAAGGTAACTGGATTTGAAGTCTTCAGAACAGAACTAGTGAAAGAGTATTGTGAGTCCAATCCGAGATTATTGGCAAGCACTGGAAGAGATGATGAAAGACCAAGTCTTATGTCAGCTACACACTGTGATAGTTAGTTATTGGCCTGATGACAAGAACCAGCTTCCCACCATTCTTCACCCCTACTGGAGCTACCGAGATGAGCTGAGTGTGCAGAATGGCATAATCTACAAAAGTGCTGTTGTCATGGTACCCCAGTCGATGTACAAAGAAATGTTACACAAAATTCATGCAAACCATTTCAAAGCAGAATCAAATATACGCATGGCTCGTGAAGTCCTGTTTTGGGAATGAGAAAAGCTGTCCAAAACATGTGTGATGCCTGTGCCACATGTACTAAGTATGGCAGCACAGCACCGAAAGAGCCAATGGAGTCTCTGCCCATTCCCACGCAGCCATGGCAAGTTGTTAGTCAAGGCTTGTTGAGCTTTAAGCAGCAAGCCTACTTAGTGACAGTGTGTCATTTCACTGACTGGATTGAGACTGATGAACTTGAAACTACTTTGTCAAGAACAGTGATCAACAAAACAAAGGCCCATTT
Source organism: Zoanthus gigantus (assembly GCA_025331005.2). NCBI lineage: Eukaryota > Metazoa > Cnidaria > Anthozoa > Zoantharia > Zoanthidae > Zoanthus > Zoanthus gigantus. Next base: position 13,246 of record JAOBBB020389338.1, read on the forward strand.
TGCTCGCTTTGGTATACCAAAAATTTTTCACACTGACAATGGGCCCCAATAGGTCAGTAAAGAATTTAAAGATTTTTCTAAACTGTATGGATTTAAACACACCACCTCTTCGCTCTACCATCCTAAAGGAAACGGCAAAGCCGAAGCAGTGGTCAAAACTGCAAAAACAATCCTAGGGAAATCTGAGGACCGTCATGCAGCTCTCTTGCTATACAGAAACACACCTCCCAAAGGGTACAACTATTCCCCAGTCCAGCGCATGTTATCACGCCGCACTCGCACAATGCTACCCACATCAGATCACTTGCTACAGCCCACAATCATAAACTACGACCAGGTACAGCAGGACATCAGCATCAGGCGGAGGGCATCAAAACATAACTATGACCGAACAGCTGGCCCTCCACACACACCCCTTCCACTTGGTAGCTTTGTTTATGCAAAACCACCACCCCACAGGAGAGGAAAACCTTGGATCTATGGTAGCATCACGGCGAGGGATAAGCCCAGATCATACACCATTAACACTCTAACAGGCACTAAAAGGAGGAACAGAGTACAGGTGAGACCAGCTGCACCAACTAACACCACCACTGCTGTTAGTCCCATCCTTCCAGTAATAGTCCATGCTCCTGTACATCAAATGCCAAGTCCTCACTCAGGAATTACTTATCAGTTGGACCCCCCACCCCCACCCCATCCATCCATGACCAAGCACAAGGAGGGAGTTCTCAACTCGATCTCAGCACTCAAGATCAGTCGACATCAGACCCATCAGCACCTGAGCCACTTCAGCCCATGCCACCTGCAAACCCAGGACCTCAACCCATGTCACAGCAGACCATTCCCATGCCCACTCAGTCAGGCCAACAACATAATCCTGAGTCCAGGAGACCACAGAGGATCATCAGGCCACCAGCTAAGTTTAATGACTATTTAGTCTACAAGTAACACTCTGGCCTCATATTTAGGTTGAATCATTTGACCATGATTAGTTATGTTTGTTATGTTATGTTACTTTTTTTTTCAAAGGATGGAAGGTGTTGGTCAGCGGACTCACCTCACTCACGTGACAATGAACTGACTCGTGCTTGGAGTCAAGATAGAGTTATAGTTGGGAGTATAATCAACTGTTATTATATATTTGTACTTGCAATATCCGGGATCAACTAAGACTGTTAAATATACAGAAAACAGATCATCATATGGTAATTAAAATGTAATTATTTTTCTTAAGTACCTAATATTGGTTACTTAATTTAACAATAGATGAAATAAAGATAATTTTTCCTGGACTTAAAGAATGAAACACACAAAACAGACAGTTAGTAGAAAAAAAAGAATTGTAAATAATTGTTTATTCAAAGATGTTACATTGTTTAAAATTAAAATTATTTTACTTGAGTTTTGACACCGAAGTTCTAGCAGTAGCCTCAGAAAGGACAACAGACTATCAATCTGCTAGTGTAAAAAGATCTTGCAAGGCTATCTTTAAAGATTAAACTGAATTGTTTTGTTTACAGTTGCTGTCTTTCATTTTATTTTTTTTCCCAACCTCAACTTCCCAACACAACTCTAGCTTGTAATAATATTTTCATGGAAACGTCGAAATTGCTTTATAGCCCCTTTATTTAAGAAATAAAACACTTTCTCCGTGCCTTCTAAACCTGGTGAGAATTTGAGAGCAGATCAGTAAAAACCCGAGACTCAGTCCAGGAAAACAAACCACCGGCAATATATAGCTAGTAGAACCAGATGTGATACTGCTGTGAGATTTAGTTACCTAATGCGACTTTAATTTAAAGTGTAGAAGCCAGATGTTGTTTTAGTGAAGTAAATAGAGAGGTGTATATGATAATTGATGTTGCCATACCAAGGAAATAACAAATTTTAAATTCGTATAAGAAAAAAGAAATAGAAAATATGGACATAATTTATATATGTATAGATCTGAAATATGAAATAAGAGCTTGTAATGAAAATTTTAAAAAAATGGAAGTAATTTCTGTGGTAGCTAGTTAGTAACCTTGTTGCTGTAAGTAAAGAGTTTTAAAAAAAACTATAATAGTTTATAGTTGAAGAATTTCAAAAACTGAGGCTACTAGGGACAGCATGGTACAGTGAAGAGTGTTGAAGATCTAGACATTACCGTTGGCATGGCTTAGCCTACCATACGTGTAGTGTATTAGAATTGGCCCGCAAAGTATGGTCAGCGGGGATTATTGTTAATATAGTTAATATGGCGGACAGTGTTTCTGAGTTTGTGTTTTCGCTATAGTTTAATCTGTTTATATCGTGTCATCGACGTTACAATACGTGGGTGGCATTCACTGTCAACTAAGCGCTTGACCAATCACATGGTACATTGTGAGTTGACATAATACATGACTTGTGAAAATGAAGAAAACAATTTAGACAAATAATTTTACTAATCAAATTAATTTTAATCACAGCTCTCGCTCATTACTTTCTTGTGGAAGACCAACCAGCAAGATTAGCAATACAGTTATTTCATGGTAGCCTTCATTTAATGATTTGTAGTTTCACTTTTTAACTCCAATTATTTTGCCAAAACAAAACCTGAGTGAAGGTATAAAAAATGTTTTTGTTGCTATCATTGTTGAATTTTCTAACCAATGCATTACATTTAAGACAAGAGCAATTAATGTTTTCTGTATATTTACCTGCCTGTGGACACTTTTCATGTACTACATTTGTTAACTTGAAATAGTTTTGCAAGACATAAGCAATTTGTGCCTGCTTCATGGTGCAAGTAGCTATTCAAAGGACAAGGAAGACACATTCTTCAATGACTTTTTGTAAGTCCCCTTCTTGCATGCTGTAATAACATATTAAATAAGTTTTATAAAAACATATTATATCATTCTCCAGAATACAATCTTTGGTTGTATGCCAAAATATCTTACAAACTCTACATCTCTATCTTATATGCTTGTCAAAGCTAATCTAATATAAAGCTATGTTAATTTTTAGTTAGTAAGATCTCTGCCTTACAACCAAAATGTCCCTGTTTCAATCCTGGCTCTGCCGAGATTTGAATCTTTGTGTGACCTTCTTTTCCGATTAATTGAACCTAATTAATTCTGACCTTCTTTTGCGATTAATTGAACCTAAGGGTGTAGCTTTTTAGATTTAGCTTTAATTTTTTTAATCATTAAATTACAGGACTGAAGCAAATCTTGCATAATCACAGCCAATGCCATTAGTTTCCCAGTAATTTTTACGGTAGAGTTCTGTATTATTAAATAGTATTGTTTGCATACGTGTGTAGTTAGAAAGAAATTACAATTGTTTTTTGTTGCAGTAATAAAAGTAGCTTAATATGCTCAAAAGATTTTTACTTGCTTGAATTTTTGCATAAACTACTTCTTAGTTCTCTAAAAAAAGGTTGCAATAATGAACTTGATCTTTGTTAATTATTTCATACACTTATAATCTATATAATATTATTTATAAGTTTGAGATTAAACTTCTTGGATTTGAGAGTGCTCAATGGCATAAAGGTCCAGAGCTGTAATATGCAATAAATGGATCTGGGAAATCTTTTATTTTAAGTTTCCAGAGCCACCAGCGTGACTTCTTCGTCAGTAAGGAGTCACGCTTTAAGTAAACTTAAAGTAAAATTAAAGTTTGCCGAGATTCATTTATTACATAATACTATTTATAATACAATTTTATAATGAACAATTAGAATACGATCGCAAATTCAAAATCTCTATCGCCTGATAGAATGACGAGTGGGATAAGCCCGATTCATTCGATCAATTGGTGATAGAAAATGAGAGCGAATATTCTAATTGTTTTAGTAGAAATCTTTGAAGAAGAAACAAAAGAACAACAGTACTTTTTTTTGATAAACAATTATTGAATTTATTCAAACAACCAATGCTGATGTAAAGACAAGTAGCGAAGCACTCACTGAAAATTTTGTCAAAAACTGAAATTAATTCGTAAAAGAAATGTAGCAAATACCTTGATTTAGAATTTATCAGCATGTCCTTTGGGAAGTAAGTTCAATGTTTTAATAAAACATTAGAAGAACACAACCAGTATTTGAAGTGTTTTCAAACGTCGCCATCCCCGATTAAGGGGCCGTACTTCGTGTAGAGGACACAGATTCAGACAAGCTTTGTGATTGGCCGAGTTAAGGTTGGGGTGAGACTTAATGGAGCCAAAACCAATTATAGAATTGCACACAATTTAGGCATCCTGCTGATGAGCAGTAACTGTTTTGCTATTTTTTTCAGCGGCATTTTAGCTATGTCTCTTCAGATATCTATTATCTTTTCTTTGATTGGCTCAAACGACTTGTGTCCTCTACACGAAGTCAATGCCCGATTAAGTAAGTACTGAACCGCCATCTTGAAGTGATCTTGTCAAAACAAGTCAGGAATCTGCATATTTTCGCTCCCAAATGTTTGCCACCATAAAACAAACCAACTTCAACAATAATAAATCCAGTAAAAAATATAAATTTCGATAGAGGCCTAAAGCTACTGTTTAAAGATGTTAGAATTTTAAAAATGGTAAAAGTTGGTAAAAGTTCTATAGTCAATTAATGTTCCGAGCTTTCGCCGGTCTACGGCATCA
>JAOBBB020389441.1:0-17856 GCA_025331005.2 Zoanthus gigantus
TCATCATCATCATCATCATCATCATCATCATCATCATCATCATCATCATCATCATCATCATCATCACCATCATCATCGTCTTCGTTTAACGTCCCTAGTTTCCCACTCCCGGGGTTGGACGTGATATGAGTTACCTCTACTGTTTTCTATCCTCTGCCATAACTTCCGTGATGTTTAGCTTCCTCATTTCTTCTTCCACTACCTTACTCCAGGTCTTCTTTGGCCTACCTACTGACCTTCTACCTTCCACTTCCAGCTCCGTCACTCTCCTAAGTATCCTATTCTCATCCCTTCGTTTTACATGTATAACCCATCTCAACCTCGTTTTCCTTCATCTATGTTTAAGTTCTCCTCCCCACATCTTATTCTGACCTCTTCATTCTGTTTTTAATAATTCACTTTCTGATTAAAAAGTTGTTTGACGTGATTTAACTCATGGTTTAAACCATGGGTGGGATGGGTAAATAACTTTTCAAAAAATAATATATATTTTTTTATTATAGTGTCTTAAAAATAATTAATTTTCTTCCATAGATAAGCAGATAGGTGTCCACTATTAGTTTACTTTATATTGCAAACAAGAATTCTTCGACCTGTTAATAAAGTCATTATTATTATTAATGTTATTATTAACATTAGTAAATAACTTTTTAAAAAATATATGATATCTTTTTATTATAGTATCTTAAGAATTAATTTTTTTCCATAGATAAGCAGATAGCTGTCCATCATTAGTTTACTTTATATTGTAAACAAGAATTCTTCGACCTGTTAAAAAACTCATTATTAATATAATTATTAATATTATTATTAACATTATTATTTATGGTTTAAAAACACAATATTTGAAATGGCTAAATAACATTTTAAAGAGACTGTGCTCATCAATCCTAAGTCCAAGTTCAAACCTCTTCTGGGATGCGGCTGATGAAAGGAAGAAGACTAGGGTATATGACAGAACCTGAGCCACTCCCACCACTTCGTAACAAAATCCATAGCTTAGGAAGAACAGCTTTGCGAATGTTTACATGACTCCAGCATTCCTGTATATTCAAAGTAGTAATAGCAACATTATTAAAAACATAAACCCTAAATCTACTCTTCTACACACAGTACAAGCTGCAACTACAACCAGTGCTGTTACAACTACAAATAAATTAATATTAATAAAAATATCAGGATTAGTGGTAAAATTATATTAAGTTAAATAAATGTTCGAAATGTGTCATATGTACATTACATTACATTAATAAGAGATTTACATCGGATCCAATGAAGTTGGAAATTGCTTGATGATCAACAGAAGTAATTCCCAGTCCAAGAGGTCTGGGGGGCAAATGCTTGAAAATAAGTATTTAAAATCAGCCCATCCCACTGTAGTTGCCTTGGTAGCTCAGTAGTAGAGCATCAGTCATGAAATCGGTGAGTTGTGGTTTCGATTCCCGCTTGGGGTGTCTGATTTTTCCAGTATTTGTTCTGTTATTATTTCCTCTTAGACACATCAGAGTTTCTCTCTCTGACGATGAACCAGTTGTTTGAAATGTGCCGTATGTATGGTAACTTAGAAGATTTTAAATTTTAACACTGAAAAACTGAAATTCTTGCTTTGTATCTTCATCAAATTGACAAAAGGCACTAAATAATATCTAAGATAATAATAATAATTAAATGTCCCTGGCCCTTGGGCTTATATAAGTTTCTTTTTTAGATGGGCTTTGTTTTGAGATGGGCTTCTTTGTTTACAGTGATTATTGAGTGTTTCAGAAAACATTTTGAAAATAAAATTTGCTTTTATTGTTTAAAGTACTCTTAGGAGGAACATTACATCAATTTTGATTTGACTTATTAAGTTTCAAGACCAAGTTGATAGTGATGGGTAGAGAACATGTTGTTAGGCCGCAAAGGAGAGTTAAACTGAAAGAAATGGTCAATCATAATTCAAAAGATTCTTTTCACTGAACCGATGTTGAAGGACGTATACTTTACAAAATTAACATTAGAAACATTGTCAAAACAGTGGATCAATGAGTGACACATATTTCGTATTCATTTTTCAAGTCTACCTCTAAGAATAAGTTAATGTATAAATCCTCTTCTAAAACGTCTTATGTATCTGTACCTTGTAACAGTTCGTGCGCGCATGGAAGATGGAATTGTACCGCTGACCCTACTTGCAAGAAGGCTATGCCCAGTGGGTCTGGAACATCAATACCGTGCTTAGTTCCAGGATTCCGGGGAAGAGATATCTGTCCTCGGGGTCTTATGTGTGCTTATATTAACACTACGATTGGCCAGAGCGGTTTCTGCGTTCCACGATCAGTTGAAAAAGGTGTTTTTTTGTTGCTTTATCAAGTTTCAGTTGATAGGTCGTACATAGAATTGTTGTTCCCCATTTTATGTCATTGTTTTTACTGTTTAAGGGTCTGCAATATCAAATAATATTCTAATTGTTTCTGATTTTAAATCAGTTTAATAAATAAAAACTGGATGAATTATTTGTGAATATTTTTATAAAAGTATAACATTTTGAGTACGTTGGTAAATTGCTTAGTTGTTACTGAAAAACCAATGAAAGCTGGCAGTTTGAGCTCAGTAACGCATGATGGTCAAGTTTCCATTACTAACCGATCATCCCAAACTAACTATTTAAGAACTACACTTTCATCCAAAAATGTCAGCTTTTTCAACACTTAGGTTAGCGATCTTTGCCTTGATTAGAGTAAAAAGCCAATGTTTTGTAAGTTAGCCCTTCGTCAGTGCAACACGTTCCTTTTAACTTACAGGGCCCCCGGTTCCTCAAAACTCCTATTCCCTTAATCCTGGGTTAAGACTAAATTCATATATTCATTTTTTTTGAAAATTAAAGCGTTGTGATACTTACAAAATACTGTTCAGTTTTACCAATAACAGAAACATGTTAACTCTAAAATTTTTACCCAAAGCAAGCTAAAGAAGGTAGGAAACAGGAATATGGATTAAAAAATTAACCCTGGGTTAGCACTAATCGGGTTTTGAGGAACCAGTTGTCTAAATCACAGGTAAAAATATTACTGATGTGAAACAAGGTTAGACTTGTGTTCATGTGCATGTCATAAGGTAGATATTATAATTTTATTCCACTTGTGCTATCAAGTCTCGTGTTATTATTCGTAAACCAAAAACATTTATCCCGCTCACGTAAACTTGACTTTTTTTTTCTCACTTTAACCTATATAGCGCAAACATCTAAGCAAAATGGCAGAGAATGTCCCATCAGGAAATGCAAGCCCTGTAAAAGAGGTTACCAAGTCAATAAAAGAGGTTGCAAGACTTGCAACTGTATCCAAGGTTAGTAAGAGGAATTACGTGCGGTGAGGGGTTAGCAAAAAGAAAACCTATGGGACTGTGTTTAGCTATCCAACGTGTATATAACGTCAAAATGCTCTACTTTAAGCAAGCAAAACGAGAAACCGGTACCGCACTTCATGTATAATGCAAATTTTAGGAAGATTCATCAAATGCATTTGAATATAATCTTATTCTCAATTAAAACAACGCTTATTTTCCAAATTTAAAGCTTTTTACCACAGAACTAAGAAAATAAGGGAGAAAATCACATCTTGGGGTATTCCAAAGCACTAGTTCTCAAGTTGAAATTCCAAGAGCCAGAGACAACAGAAGGAAAACTGTAATCTCGTGATCTGTCTTGCTATTGCCGTATAAATAAACACGAAGGTTAAGCTTGCTATTAATTGCATGATTTTCATGTGATATTTTGAATAATAATATATACATCTTTAAATACATTACTCGTTATATTTATACCAAATACCGCGAATCATGTTATCACCAGTATATTAATACAACTTACAAGTTTAGTAAAACAAATGGAATTTTTGCTCCTTATCAATGGAGTTTCTCATAAAGCTTCTGATATAAATTACAAACTTTTACCACTCTAACTTGAGCCGAGTTGAGGTAACTTGTGTCACCATAATTAGTAACCCGAAATGAAAAAAGTAAATACCACTTTTGCCTGAAGTGTTTACAAGTATCGTTGACGGCATTTCACTAAGCTGTCTTATAGTTGCATTTATATGCGTAATACCAATAAGTCTTTGCTAAACCTAGATCTTGCGTTTTTAGTTTTTACAATGAAGTCTTGTTCTTCCTTTCTTTGAAGTGAACATTTGTGAGCTGCCCAAATTTACTGGCCATTGCAGAGCCCCGCTTCCAAGATACTACTTCAACAAAAAGTCTGGGAAATGCAGTCGTTTCATGTACGGAGGTTGCAAAGGAAACGGCAACAACTTCAGAACAAAATTGGAATGCAAGTTAAAATGTCGCATGCGAAAGGCTTACACCAATTCCTAGTCCCACCAGAGTTAGTCGTGTTCAGTATGATCGTTGAAAAGACCGAAAATCTGGTTAACTTGCTTTAATTGAAGTTCAATAAGCTGACATGTATCTTCTATGAAGATCGCATTCTAACTATAATTTTGAGACCAGTAGCTGGAGTTGTATATCCAAGACTACTAAGACAAACTAATCGTAAAACGTACAGTTGCATCATTTTCGAAGTTTTATGATGAAGGTGAAAATGGAGTTGACAAAAAAGAATTAAAAAGCGCAATGACGCGAAATAACAAGTGCATGTACTTAAACTGCACGCTACTAAGGACTTGTTTAGTTTCAGTTATTAATTGTCATTCCGTGTGTGATGTATAACCGGAACACCGTACGACCGACAACAAAAATAAAAGCGATTTTATCTGTCTGTGAGTTGTGCGGATTTTAATAGAAGCACACTGAGTTCTTGCATGAAATTTGGTTATATATAGTTTTACGAACAAAGCCATAACCGCTGTCCACAGCGGCTAATACTGTGGTCATTTTAGTTTACAGTAGACTGAAAGGCTAATGTCCGCTACTGCTGTGGTCTTTGAGGCTACCCCTAGCGGCTAATATTTTCTATTTATAGGCTTGTCATGTTCTTTTAAGTTAAGTTATTCGAAAATTGTTTGGGAGTTTTTTTTGCAGTAAACTTTTGCTTCTGAATGAATTTGTCCATACTGTAATTTTTCAGTTTTTGCAATTTGTTACAATTTTCATCCTTTTTCCCATGCATGAATCTTACTTATTCATCCCCGGTTCTTCTCTTTCCAACGATACTAACGCCACGATACTTTTAATATTTTGTTTCAAAAATCAAGGCGTATTTGTTTGGTTTTTATTCAATAATGATAATAACATTAATAATAATATGCATGATTATGAATATTCAATTTATTTATTGTCTTCGTACTTGAAATGTGTAATGCTTGTGGATGGTACTTAAATGATTAACATCAAGTATAGATAGCACATGCGTGATAGTGGCTATTTGAAACCATTATTTAAAAATCATGAGTCACTATGGCTGCATTGGTAGTGGGCTTTATACCACTTATATCTATCCATAGCTAGTCCCCTAGACTTTTTAGGGCCCATCAGTTTATGACATAGCCGACGAACAGTGCCATGCATATACTTGTAATTATGATCCTATGTAATGTTTTAAACTAATACTGAAAGTCTCTGTTAACCACGTGTTAGTGAAGGTCGTTTTCCAACTTTTTTCTTACAACCCTTGTACTACTGATGTTTGTTGTTAGGCGATTGAAGCAGCATTGGCTTGATATTGCTGTTATTTTTCTGTTTATATAAAGAAAATATGAACATTTTTAAGTAATTGCGTTAATTAACCTCAGGAGCTGCTGAACTGAAGAAAAGGTTTTACTTAGTGACAGTTGTTTTCATCGCGCTGTGCAAGTTCGATTAGTTCTCAGGGTTTTCCTTTGGGGAGTGTTTTCGAATTTTCAGTGTTTTTATAGTCTGATGCTTAGCCCTAAACAACTTTCTATCTCAGACTCACCAGTATTTATAATAGATTTAAAATGTAATGTCCGCTACCAACGTGGCCGCAATGCAAATTTTGGTCGCTACAAGTTCTTAGTACTAACACACAATTCCTACTAGTAATTCTAGTCACAAAAATATTATAGGTATCTTTGCATTGTTACGACTGTATTCTGATGTTTTATTTCAATCAGGAACATAGATAAAGAAGTAGTGCGGAGTAGCAAGTGAGTTACAAACAGAGGTCAGGCCTGTGAATCAGCAAAAATTCGTGTACATCAAAACTCTTTCAAAACAATGCTCATCCGGGATGAACTGTTGCATCCTGTACTAAACAGATCGTAAATATTGCAAACTTTTATTTCCTGTTCTAGACAAAAACATTTGTGATTTATAAACCCTGTTCTAGACTGGATAGTCTGTAAACCATATACCCTGAAAAGCGGCACATAACCGCATATACATAGTCAATATATCGGTGTACCCTCCGGGAAATACCAAATACCGTCTCACCTGGTTCAAGTGAACTATAAATAGAGAAATCATTCATTGATGACGGTTTTATTCATGGATCGACAGACGGTCAACAACCAGTATTGAACTCGAATGAAAGAACTAAGCAAACAAACAAATCTTGAGGTTCTTGTTGTTAGAACTTTGATTGCTTTCTCCTCAGCAAAACTAAATTATTAACCTTGTTGTGGTCAGATAGGAATTTCCTGTCACGAAACTTTTACAGCTGCTACCATTTGAATTTCGGACTATTTCCATCTTTATAACGTGGTATATTGCAGGTTTTAAAATATTTTCTCAAGACTTCCCTCAAATTATATCAGTTGTTTATTTGTAACAACTGTTTAATCAGTTGGTCAATATCTGGGTTGATTGTAAAGATTCTGTGGTTGTTCGGATTTTTAATTTCCCACAGTCTTCTACTACAAAAAAAGTACACTGAAGTTCAAGTATTTGCTCAATAATTACTCTTGGGTCACGTTCATATGTTTAATATTGATTGCGATAGTTTAACAAATACCTAAACTTGGGTTGGGGTTAGGAATTGTGGGTGATGCCAGGGACTGAACCATAAGCCGGCATGATAGTTAGCTAAATTTTTTTCTGGGTTAACAATGATAATGTATTTATAGTCGCTAAATGTTATAAAAGCAATAAATAACTACAGACTATCTATAGTATAATATGCAAATAATAAATCTACTATTAAAAGCAAAAATTAAAGTAATAAAACAAAAATAAATAAATAATAATGATAGTTATAATAATAATAATAATAATTGTTATAATAATAATGATAATAATAATAATGGTATTTAGCAAATTGCTAACGTAACGCAGGTAGAAAAAGAGCCATGCAGAGCTTTGAAGGTAAGCTGATCATTACGAAGTCATTGCAGACAGTTGTTTCAACAAGGGCGTAACAGTCTCTTGGTCTTGCTTTCAGTCAGCAAGATTTTTTCGTTGTAGCCAGTAGTAAATTTGAACCGTGCAGAAATGATAATATAATTATGCACTCGTAGATAACAAGCTTTTAGTAAAGACACAGATTTATAAGTACACGATTAGTCAAACTAAAACTAACTAGCAAAAGGTTTTAAGTAAAACACAGGAAAAAGAATACGCCAACTTAGTCAGGGTGACACAAAACAGCGATTTGGTTCAAGATTACGTCTTCGAAATCGTCACGTAGGTTGAGAATCTAGGGCTTCGTGTTTGCTTTAAGAATGCACATGAAGTGAAAAGTTCAAAAGCAGTTTGTTTGTTTGTTAGTCGAAAAGACCTTTCTACAACTTTAAGGATGGTGTTCAATTTTTCGGCTCAGTTTCAATTGGTTTTTGTAAACAATTTGAAGGCCTTGGTTGAAAAACTTTAGAACTTGATTGCGATTAATGGTACCCGATAAATGCCAGATTCGAATAGCCGGTCATTTCAATAATCAATTTGCCAAGTTTCTCTACTAAGGTCTTCAAATCTTTTACAAATATATAAAAAATAATACTTTTATTTTAAACAAAGTCAGAGAACACAACCTATGAAGTTATCTATTTAAATATTCGAACATGAATATCTCACGAAACCGAAATTTAACATTGAAACAACTTCAGCGCCATCCTTCAAGCTTAAAAAAGTCTTTTCAACTAACACATCAAACTTTCAAATTTTTCACGTTATATACATTTTAACTCTCTGCCACCATAACACGATGCATTGGTTTCATATGAATTCAAGGGAGCAGACTTTGATCATTCATGTTAAACTCTACCTCCAACTTATAGATATAGTCAAACTTTATCTATTAATATTTTAAAAAGTGCTTTTGTAGTACTAGTGTTATTATCCTTGTAGAAGAGAGAATCGATGGCCATGGAGGACGCATATTTGCGCCCGCGATTTAAAACCGTTCTAACGCCTGACGTCTGAGCAAGTTGAGTATCTACTGAGCAGGTTGATAATGTATTTTCTAAATACTTTCACTGTAAAAATAAAACAGAAAAGAAACTCAGAAGTTAAACAAATAAACAAGGTGTGTTTAGATGCGCTGAGTCGGTGAAGTCATCATGAGCGCATTATAAACATACAAAAATATGAGGTTTACTTGGGGGGGAGGGGTGTGGAGGAGGTGAGGGGGTACAGCATCCTATTACTAATAAAGTAGTTTTTCCTTCAGTAATTTTCAAAGGAATAAAAGACGAGTATATCTCCCGTTCTTAACGTGAGCGTCATCCGGGTTCGACCATTGACACAGCTTGTCCGCACGTGAAGCATCACACGAAGTTTTCTCCGCAGTAGAGCAAATATCAAGGTTTGTTATTTCTCACTTAAGTCCATGATATTGTTTCAATTTTATTTATAAGAAAGAAGAAAAGATAGAGACTTTGATTTAAGCCGCATCACCAAGCATATTTGTTTTTACAATTGACCAAGCCTTGCCGAAAACGTGACTTTTGTTTGTTTATAAACTGTGAAAATGTTTTTTGTATAGTTTATAGTTTAAATATTTTTTAGAGGTTAAAGCAAAAAACGAAACCCAAAAAGATAAAAAGGCAAACAATTATAAACAAAACGTGAGGACTTAAAAGAAAACGATTATGCCAGGCAGCACAGCCACTTGTTATTTCGGAAACAAAGAAATGAAAAATAACTTTTAAAATGTTGTCCTTGTCATAAATTGTCATTTCCTTATTTTTGAAAAAACTTATCGAGATTATGCGGCAGGTAAACCAACTGTTTATATCTTTATTGATAAAAACGATCAGTCCTTCAAAACGGTAGTCAGTAAGTCTTGTAAAACGATTATATCAGGATATCAGCAGAAGATCCTTAGAACCTTTTACTGACACAGCAACTTACAAACTGTCAATATATTTATTCTACTGAAATATGAAGTTCTTTTGGCGTAAACTAAACTAGCTCAAAATGTTTATGTCGAACCACTCTGAACTATTAAAATATACTTTGTTCTAGATTGCACCAGTGTTTTGATTTGGAATGAAATCGCCCACGGCTGGGGCACCGCATTTCATTATACGCTTCAGTTCTTGTCTGTCATTTCGCCCCCGCAATAAAAAACTTGAGCTAAATTGGTTAACGGGTTGATATTTAGTCGGTAATAACACTCTTATTTACACAACAGAACAATAACAGGAAAAACACAAACTTAAATTGTTTCTAGTGATTCTTTAGAAGATTCATTGAGGTCATATTAACGAGTCGTGTCCAAATTCAGTAAAAGGAAATAGATCGAATCATTTAAATGACTTCCATGTTCAATTTTCCGTTCCTTATTTGCAAGTTATTATTGACTAAATAGTCAATGGAGTAAAGAACAACTCTAAACCCAATTTTATAAGGCTATTGGCTATTTAAACGTGAAATGGCGCGGTAATTTTCAATTGATATTAGATGAGACAATGACTTACTATATATAAGTGCGTTAATTACAAGTTGAAAGATTGATTTGTCTTAAAAAGTAAAAGAAACACAACATGCAGACGCGCAAAGCATCCGTGTGTTTCTTGTTCATAGCTATTTCAAACAACTTCTGTTTGCTACTCAATTTCTATGTGATTTATGTTTTGATTTGTGGACACTTCGACCTTAACTGACTGTTTTTGTTGTTGTTGTTGTTTTTTTTTGTTTTGTTTGTTTTTTTGTTTTTTAAATTTTACGAGTAGCTTGAACCGAAAATATAAGTAAAAAATAGAAAAAAGCCATACTGCACGGCTATATTTGGAAGCAAAGTTTTTCGGTTTGTTTTGTACTGCCCGGCGGCTTGAAATTCATTCACGTTAGTGAAATCTAGTCCAAGGTTTTTCTTAAAGAGTTCGTAAGTTTCGGCCGATTTGAGCGGAAATGCTGTTGCTATTATTATTAAGTTTTTTTTTTTCTTACCAGAACTGAGAAAGTACTTGATGTTAAACTGGTTGAATACAATTCCACAACATGCCGCATATGTGCAATGCCAAACCGCGCGCTGAATCAGTCGCACCGATTGCCACGCATCATAAGCAACAAAGAATAATATTGAATCGCTGCATTGTAAATTACTACAAAAATTTAAAAAGAACAGCTGGTTCTGCCTATACTTTACTTGAGATGTCATCGAGAGAAACTATATTAAATTTCAAAATTTTGATATTTGTAAAATGCTACAGAGGTTCGTCGGATCAAAACAATGCAACGTTAAGAAATTACTTACTGCGTTAACAATAAATGTTTCGGCCATTAGTTGTCTAAACTTAAGTTAGGTTGCACAAACAAAGCGAAGAACGTGATCCTTTCAAATTGCATAATTTTCTTTGCTTTGTAGAAGAATGTTTTGTGATTTAAAAATAAAACTCTACTTCCAAGGAGGAGGAGAACTGGAATTATCTATTAAATCTAAACGAAATGTTTTGACTAGTTTACTCAAAGTGGTAAAAATCAAGAACAAAACACACGAACAGAAAGAGATTAGTAAGATTAAATTAAAATGCCTTTTCAAGACTTGATACTAAACTAGAAGTAATAAATAATCTCATTATTGTAATCAAACTTCGTATTGACAATCTACTGTATGATTTTCAAAATATTCCTCTGTAAAGTCTATGTGCTTTAAACAGCCACAGGCAAAACATAAAAGCTCAGAATGATACTTAGCTTTTTTCAATTTTCTAGTTAGTTAACAGTTTTAAATCAGCCGAGTTTTTGTTGAACATAAGCAGGATGATATTCTCTTCCAATAGATAACAAACAAGAACCAAAGGCAATACTAACACTTTCAATGATAAGCCTTTTTCTCCCAGTACAGTTTTAGTTTGAACAGACAACAAAGTTCTGGTCTCTTCGTGCCTTGCCGTTCAGTTTCATTCACGATTTTTCAGAGCAAAAAGTAAAACACCTATTCTTTTACAGTGAAGAAGAAAGGTGAAAAAAATTCTGTGCCAGTTTGAATTCAAAGGATTTCCGATCCCTTTATTTAGCCGCCAGGTCGTGGTTGTAGCTGAAGTCAAGTGCGCGTGGCATCAGTTGTGCTGGTTCCGTAAACCAATTTTGTCAATACGGTTTCGGTTTGGGTAAATTTTCTGCACGACTAGTTTGCACTGAAGCAAGAATACACAAAAATACTCTACCATCTTTAATGTTGTCTTTTTTATTCAACTTTTTAGGTGTTCTTGTACATATTCCAAGTTGATACAAGTATGAATA
Source organism: Zoanthus gigantus (assembly GCA_025331005.2). NCBI lineage: Eukaryota > Metazoa > Cnidaria > Anthozoa > Zoantharia > Zoanthidae > Zoanthus > Zoanthus gigantus. The sequence goes on from JAOBBB020389441.1 coordinate 11,581, forward strand.
TGTTTTCGCAAATTGATTGAGTTGCGGGTTAAATTTCATTTATATACAGATAACTTCAACCATGGTGCAATAATTTTGATTAAATTAAGATAATAATTGGTTCACAGTCTTTATTATAATTCTGCAGCAGGAATCTTTTTCAGTAAAACGTTAATATCATTGTCACACTTAGCCCAATGTGAGCCGTGTGTGTTTGTGTGTGCCGTGTGTTTCCCACCAGTCACTTGACGTACAAATACAGTAATATTTACACTTTCTCTTGGAGTTTTTATTTACTCACATTCAACCACCAAATAACTTAATAATATAATTTATCGTTAAAATTCCAAGAAGAAATAGAAATAATAAGAAGTATGTACTTTGTGGGTGGAATCTTATTCGAATTGAAGTGGCGCAAATCCTAAGATATTCAAACTATGATGCACCCCGTCTCGTTGTTTGTCATTTAAATTCAAAATGTTTGCGAATGACGCTTTTCTCTTTGAATGGAATCAGTGTTTGTATATGCCGTCCATACTTTAGATCGTTTTGAAATTAAATATATTGCTTGCTTTAGCTCGGAAATGGAGTTAAAATTTCATGCATTATTCAAATATACTAATTGAAAACGATGTACGCACGATGTTGTTAGTTGCCGCTTTAAGGATAATTGAAAAAGTTCTCATAAGAAATCGTTTTGAATTGATAAGAAATGATTTATGATACATATCTCATTGAAAACGTGAAGGATAAACATGGCCGCCAGCTGTTAACTTATGGTTAAGTTTTCCTGTTATGCATTCAAAAACAACGGGTTAGTTATTACAGACAGCGATTTATAAAAGGTACATGCGTTACAATGTTTACAGCTCGCAAGTCTTTTTCTGAAGTTAATGTATAATAAACAAATTTCAATAAGGATTTCTAGTACTCTTAAAAGTACAGAATTGGAGCTATTCTGTAACACGATTTTGTTCAAACGCACTGTAAGAACTGTTGTTCTCAAGTACTTGTGAGAGTTTGGTCGGTTTTAAGTTATAAAACATTCACAACTTTCAAACGTTTTGTAAATGCTGACCAAAATCTTCTCCAAGCTTGGATTTCAGTGGTAGAAACACAGACAAATTGGGAACACAAATGTAAAGTCATTATTGCAAAGTGTGCATCCCTGTACCCGTATGAAGTCTGCCTTTCTCCAGATCATTCAGTGATGACAAGGAAGGTTATCGAGACGCACATTTGCTTTTTGTGGATCTTCCTACTAGAAGGACGTCTACAGAATATTCTTGAGTTAAATCCAATGTTTTTTCAATCAGATTGCTACTGACTCATTCAGTTTTTTTACTAGCAAGTTTTTGAAATATTGACTTCAGTCTAGAATTGACAGCAATTGGCTTCGTTTTCATTTGTTTCCTTCGTTTCTTCAGCCGTCTAATAAAATGCTTGAGCCATTTGGGCTGTGAATAACACAAAAAAGAAGAACATAAAAATGGAGGTCAGGGTACGTGCGTATGCATTAAAGAGGGTATTTCCTTGAAAAATATTTTGAAACATCAACATCTGATTCTTACAATAGAAATCTATCTCTATGTGTACTCATGTCATGACATGGCAGCATAAAAATAAAAGAATGATCACAAATAGATACATAAAAAGACAAAATACGAATATATATCAAATACCTGTAACAAAGAAAAAATAAAATCAGAATGATTTGATAACTGGAAAGAAAACACAGCATGGCTGTAAATCCTGCCTTCGCGTGAACTAACTGTAAACTAACTTGTTGTGTCTACGCCTTTAGTTGTTTCAAAATCTGAAACATAAAAAAGTGTGAAACTGTCTTTTATAAATACTCTAAGCTGCTATTTTTATGGCTCAGGTAGGATTAGTCACTTCCTGTACATGAAATAAGTGTGCATGGACTCAGACGCACCAACCGAAACAAAAGTTGTATATTTTGGAATGAGAGCGATAAAACTTCAAAACGGAACCATTAAGAGCATTCTCCTACTCCTAACGATAGCAAGAGGTTTCCGCCATGCGCCATCGAATAGTTTTAATTTGAGTTTGTACATAACTCGCAAAGCTTAAATCAAACAGTTCAACGGCGCGTCATGATTTTAACATATCTTCATCAGAGATTCATGCAGTTACATAATGAAGGTGATTTTTACCTCAATGAAAAGTCTCCAGTGAAGAGTGAATTGGCCGTTTTGACTAGTCTAGCTATCAACCTAAAGAACTGCCTGTATTGTGTTAAAAAAACTGCAATTACACCACACTGTTCGTCATCCATAGACGAAAACTTAACTTTGATTAAAATACTTACAATAGTTTTGCCCTTCTTTCTCAACCAGCGGTAAAGTTCTCGATTCTTTTTGGCTTTATTCCTTCTTCTCTTTTTCCTTTTTTTTGCTTCCGCTTCTCCGTCCACTTTCTCTTCTGATTTTGGTTTTTCTCTGCCTGCAGTCTCAGAGACAGCTTCTTTTGCTTTATGACTTTTAGGGAGTCCGCTAACTTTTCCTTGAGTCAGGACAAATATTACTTTCGCTTCTTGTGAGTCTTGGGGAAACAGTGATAGGATCAAACCAATCAGGAGGGCTAGCGACACAAAAAGGTTCATTCTTTTCATCTTTGAATGTATCGGAGCAAACAATTTCTCTATTGACTTCTTCGCTGCACGCTGTCAAAAGCTCAAATGGCTTGTGCAGAGAACAAACAGCTATAAGTCAAGTCGACGAGATATAGGTTCGTTCGATGTGCATCAGTGAACTCTCTCGGATGGTTTGTTACGGCGCCATACTGCTCCGCCCATTATGAAAACACAAAAGTCTTACTATAGCTAAAGATGTGTGATATTAATGAACAATTATCTTAACTTGTATGGAGAAGAATGCACGGAACGCACTTCATATAATCGAAGTGCAAACAAGACAATAGAACACATATCAATCTCAAAATAACTAGAACCGTTTTCTGAAATAGATTTGTGTTTTTTTTATAAATGACACACTTTACTGTTACTTGTGCACAGGAAACCTCTCGTAAAAAATAGAAGCTACAAAGTATACGGTTTATCTTTTGGATACAAAGCGAAAATACAAATGGTGCGGTTTAATGGGTGATTTTTTCAGAACTGAGAATCTACAGAAATATCGATCGGATCTTGAATCGTTCATTTAACAGGACAAAACATTGCATATTGGCTTGTTGCTTTGATTTTCTCTCTTAACACCATGTCTATTCAACAATTATAACTGAACCTTACTTCTTTTTATTCAATTTAGATCAAAAATAAAAGAAACGAATGGAATGCATTCTATTATTTTGTATGTTTAGAAAAGTTACACGCGAATAGAGTGCGCTTATCTAGAACTCAAAATTTAGTCAAAGCTCGGTTCCATAGGTTTGTTTCTGCTTTTTAACTCAGTTAACTCATTATTGAATTAAATTTCTTTGACAAACAAAAGGTTTCAAAAGCTTATAAAGCATGATAAAAATATGATTTCGATGCGCAAACGTGCATGATTCGGCTTTTTTTTAGCACAAAACCACACTTTCGAGCTATTCAAACCGGTTAAAACGAATTAAAGAAAACAGGTTTTTGTTTTCGTTTTTCAAATAAAAATCAACATTCTGAAAATAACCTCTTCAAAACATTTCCATATTTCATTAGTTACCAAAACAGATATAAATTTAATTTATATAGATTTTATGTAGATATTGTTGCCATTGTGTTGGGAAAGAGTGCTTTGAGTTCTCCATCAGAGTGTAGCGTTTTATTGCAAGTGAACAGACAAATTAAAGACAGCTTTAACTGCCAACAATTTAGCCAGAACAGTTCATTTAAATTGGTTCTTTTGCTGTAATGCAGTAATAAAAGCAAGGATAATGTTGATAAAATGTCAGTAAAACAATAATATTATAGTAATATTCATTATAATTAATTCTGACCGCGATTGTTCTTAAATTGACTAGATCTTTTGAGGTCTGTGGTTTGCGTTCAAATGCGTAACCAGTATGTCAGGATGACTTCACATATATTACGGCAGGATGTATAAATTTATAAAAACGATGTTGGCATTAGTGTTCAAGTTTACCCACTTCCATAACGTCAGCGCTCGGACGACCATCGCCCAATATAGTCGGCCTCTTACGCCCCCTGTGCAGCTCTGTCGCTATGTCACAGTTTGAACCAATTTGTCATACTGTTAGCGACTTCTCCGAGTGCTATATAAAGAAATTAAAACTCTAAATTTGGAGTTGCCTTTTTGATAGGAAATCCTAAAATAGGAATAATGGAGTTTATAAAATAAAGTGTTAATTTCGATTTGATAAAATGAGAGTTTAAAAGTAAAAAGGCTACTCAAATTGAATACCCGATTTAGAAAGAATTAGGACACATTTTTTGTAAAATTTCCAATCAAGCTTTGGAAGGAGTTCTACTAAAATATCTTTTCAAAATGGCCTTACTTTTTTTCTGAAAGTTACGTTAATGATTAATCAAAATTGATGGTGCGTTTCTTGTCTATAGGCGAATAACAGAGACAGATAATAGAATAGATTACAAAGTTTTGTCAGATAGTCGAGCTTTAGTCAGTCAATCGTATCTTTTGAGGATTGAAAATTTTAACAGTGCAACCTTGTAAGGGTAATCATTCAATAAGCACAACCAAGGGCTTTCCTTAATCTTTAACAAAGGGGGAAATTGAGATTACAGTGGCCTTTAAATCGTATTTTACGTATGCATGCAATGCGTTCGAAGATGTTTAGTTTTTGATTTCCTTTAAATCTTAATTTACTTCAATGTTTCTCTTTTTTAAAAGTCTGTCCATCATGATGATGGGCATTACGTAAGTGTAAATAATTCGGTCTGGTTTTTAGCTATTGTTTTCATTTCTGTGTATAACCCCTTATGGGAATAAATCGACATGTATGAAAGATTACGTTGGGAGCACGTCCACCGCCACAGCGGCTGCCCAAACAAAAGTAATAGGAAAGAAAGACTTTGTTTATTTTCCTAAAACCTAATTAAAACAATTGTTAAAGAGCTTTTGAGGGAAAAAAACTTACTAATCGTGGCTTTCTTTGAGTTGGTAAATTACGTAAATTATGTAATGGAATTGATTATACATACGTGTTTGATGTTCAAGTACTACATACACGTACGCATGTTCTGAACGCTTCTACTTCGTCAAAAACACAGACACAATGCGTTAATCACAACCTATAGACTTAATTGAGGATTTTACTTTATACACAACTTCTAATTAATCGAGCAATTGATAGAGGTGAAACAAGGGACCAAAATTTGTTTTGTTCAATACAATGCTTTTAAAACCCTTTCTGGGCATTAGAACTTCTTAATCTCCCTTTGTCAAAAAGGTTTTTTAAAAAAATCATAGATTATCAACAGAATTAGTATACTATTCATAGAGCTGGCTTAAAAGCAAACAGTGAAGGACTTCAAGGGATTACTTGGATTGTAATCCATCGTGTCCTGCAATCTGCATATTTAGGAATACTGAATTACGAACATTAAACTAGGTTTAACAGGGATCTACAAATCACTATATACGTGATCTGAAGTTTTCTATAAACATTGAATATTTCCCAAACACGTTTCAAACTTTCTGTTCCTATTCTGAAAAAATGAAATCAATCATGATAAAATAATAATACTGACAATGAAAGAAAGCTACAATTACCAGCATATTCAATCCGATTCTCGTGATCTGCTTACAAGTGCTTGTCTCTTTATCTCCTGCCTTTCGGCCCGTATAGGAGGTAAATATGGGCAGCTACAAAATCGTTTCTCCACCGAGGTCTGCATGTCCTTTCCAATTACATGCACTTCCTTCCACAAAAAGATATTTTAAAAATCTTCCTAGAGCAGTCTAGATTGTCTTTTTGCAGGTGGTTTTGATTCGCTTGTCCTGCTGTGTCCATCGGAGGGTAATCATGGGTATCTTATCTGGCGATACTCCAAGTACTTGTCCCAAACTATATGTAAGACAGTGTTTTGTCGATTCTTGTACGACTTCATTTTCATAGATTGCAATAGGATGAGTCAGTTGCTAAAACGGATGCGAGTATTTTGTCGGGATCACACTAACAGAACGACCGGTGGAAAAATAGTTTTCTCTTTCGACAATCTTAGCTAGAGTATATGCTTTGCGAAAGTTAAATTTGAATTAATTTGTGACTTAGTCGCACGCTTAAAAGACCCACGGGCCTTTGCAGTTGGTTGCCAGAAAGCAAAGATTAAAAGATGAAGGATGAAGGATGAAGGAT
>JAOBBB020389548.1:0-17856 GCA_025331005.2 Zoanthus gigantus
TGTAGTGTAGTGGTTAACACGTCGGACTAGTAAACTGAAGATGTGGGGTTCGATTCCCACCAAGGGCTTAAAAAATTGTTTTCTCTTCTTTCAACAGATTTACCCCACTCTAACAGCAACCTTTCCAACTCCTACTCTCCATCTCGCTCGATTCAAGGCATCCTCCCTCTCCAAACTCATTGGAAATTCCAATTCTATTTTTATTGACTCACACTATGTTTTGGAACTATTTTTTGAAATCTTAAATTCTTTGTTCAAGATACATATAGTGTTTGCCTTTTTGATTAATTATTGATGAAGTTGTTTGATGACAATTGAAATCATAATTGAGTTTGCAACATTGTTACCAAAAAATCTTTGTGGTTTTGTACACAGTAACAGTGTACCTTTGAGTCAGTATGATAACGATGCCTGCAGTACACCCCACCTGCAGTACACCCCACCTGCAGTACACCCAACCTGCAGTACATCCCACCTGCAGTACAACCCACCTGCAGTACAACCCACCTGCAGTACACCTCACCCTGTGATGTTATTTTGCACTCATATAACATTTTGTCCAACAGGGAAGTGCCAAGGAGGAGGGGAACTGTCTTTAGCTCGTCTTTCCCAGTCTGGCATTAAACATGATGTTCCAGATGGATTTACTCTTGTTGGTACAAAATCTCCTATGTTGCCCGGGATGACCCTTGTTGCAGCTGTTGATAAACGCTATCTTCCAGATGAAAACACAGGCATGGCAATGCTAGGTTTTGGAGGAAATTGCATTGGTTGTGGAGCTAAAGGGTTCCGCTATTTTACAGAGTTCTCAACTCATATAAACCTGCGCTTGGCTACTCAACCAAAGAAACAAAAACATATTAAGTATTACATCATCACTGACTCTGATGGAGTGCTTCATAAAGGTCAAGTGATACCATGGAGGGGAACAGGTGAGACGTACGGTTATTTAAAAAGCTAATAAAATAATAAATATGTGTATATAAAAAATTATTTGATTCTGATTGGCTGAGAGCAGTGCAGTTGAAGTAAACATAACAATACTTTTTTATAGGAAGTTTGAACAAAGGTTTTCTCAAATGCAAAAAAATGGGATCAAGAAAGATCTTACGACACCTCTTCCACTCAGTCTATTTTTTTCATGTTTATATTTAATTTATTAATAAGGAATCATACATTTTTTTATCTGTCAATTTGAAAATAGTTTGCACTTGTGATTTTTCGAAAGGCTGAAATTGCACTTGCCAAAGCAACTCGTGCAATTTCACCTTTTTGTTAAACTCACTTGTGCAAACAAATCCCAAATTGAACTTGAAATTTTATGATTATCTATACTAATAGAGTGTTTGGTACTGTAACAGTATTCTTTGCTGTACTTTCTTCAGAGGGAAAGAAGCGAATTTACCCAGTGGAAAGTCCGTTTTCACCCTTCAGTCATGGATTAAAGTCAGACATTCCAAGTGATCAGTCACTACCTAGTGCAGCATCAGGTATTATGTTCTTGAAGATAAGTATAGTTTTTATATCTTAAAATGTTGCTACATAATTGAAATCTGCTTCACAAGCTAAAAATAGTAATATAATACAAGGCTCTTTTTCCATCATCAGAAATCATCAAACCTAAGTTGAAACACTTAATTATTTGTCTAATTATAATTATTTCTCTAATAATTTCTCTATTATAATTTTTTTTAAAATTCGAAATACCAACAAAGAAATTAGTTTTTATGAATAAGTTAATGTAAATACCTTTAGATGAATTTTGAAATGAAGGATTATTATTATTAAAAAAATATTGCTCTTATTGGAATGATAAGCAGGGAATTTGAGTTTTATTCTTTTGTCAGAGAAACTAAAAATGTTGATAAAAATTCCATCTAAAAATATATAGTGATGCACATTAGTATGTATGAATTAAATGTTTCCTTTATAAGCTTCTTAACAGTTTCACCTTTTATGTTGCAGTGATGATCCATCACTTCTACCAAGAGTTTAAAAATGAATTTAAAAATGATTGCTCTGATGATCTAGTCCTTTCCTACCCTTTACCCCATTGGGACCATGAATCTATCAAACCTTGTGTGTTTATTTGCAATCTTTATGTTTTCTTAATCTTTCTTATCTTACTTTCACCCTGACTTTCCTCTTGTTCTTAGTTTTTTGCTTTCATGTTTTGTTGTTTAGTCTACACTGCACTACATGGCATTTCCTATATATGTATTTCTTTTTTATCTTAACTTCTGTTGTGATCTGTATACTTCAGGTCGCAATGTACAATTTGCTTGGTTTTCTGTTTTGGTTGCTTAAAACTGTTTCTTTGATCCATTCATAGGGCCACCACAAGTTCCACCAAATCCAAGATATTCTGTGCCAGACATGTCACAAATGCCACCACCCTCATTTGAACGAGGATCATCTCAGCCTCCATCACAATCTCCACATTATGGTTACAATACTGCACCATTCTCATCTCAAGTGCCGTATTTCCAACCTCCAAAGAAGAAAAGCAGATGGGAATCCGAAGGAGGAGTAACAGTAGTGCACAGTGGTAAGAAAATTATTTGTTCTAAAGCTAAATGGTAACTTCTATTCTTCTCCAAGCCCAGTGGCTCACTGGAGCCGGTGATTATGTCTGGCTTCTGTAGTGTTAAGTGGACAAGAGTCTTTATCCCTCTGGGCTGGGTTGGTCAATGGTGGGTTAAATTTAACTCTGGGTTTAGCTAAAATTACAGCAGCAATTGCTTCTCTAAGGAAAAGAATATGGCTCTTATAAAAACAGTTGTAAATCTTATAAAAACTTGTAAATCCCAAATTTACATATCACATTTGCTTCTGTATTGTTGAAAACAAGACCATGGGTTAAAAATTTAATCATGGTTAGTGCTAATCGGTTTTTGAACAACTGGGCCCTAGACGTGACACTAGCCCATTGGAGGTTAGCTCCCAGTAGAAACTGGTACTCTTTTAGTGACGTCAATAGGAAGGAAAGTTAAGTAGGTTTTTGGTAGGAAAGAAAGTCTCACAAAATGATGTTCCAGTCTGTTGGGCTTGGGCTTGAACCTGGAATCTTGTGGCTGGAATGCCGAGAGATCATACCAATTGCACCAGCTATACTGCCTGGTCTTAAAGGGGCTACTTCTAGACGATTTTGTTGTTTTTGGCCAATTTTTGGCCAAAATTATTACTTAGTGGTTTTACTTATGTACAAAATGTTCCTAATAAACAGTGACGCAGGATTGTCATTAGGATTTCAAGTAAACAACTCTTTGGAGTTCAGTAAGTGGCTACAGAAATAATGGGTGCAAAGCTGGGTCTGGGGGCATGCTCCACTGGAAAATTTTGAAATTTACTGGCTTTCAAATGCAATTTCCTGTAAAAAATGAGGTAAAGTCTGAGTAAACTGACTAACTTTTTATTTTTTTCCTTCTTATGCTTATTTTGAGTTATTAAAAAAATTTCATAATGTTTTGAAATGCTTAGCAAGATCGATTTAAACAAAGTTTTCTTTCAGTTTTAAAACAGCGCAATGCTCAGATCTAAGAAATATAAGTCTATGAGCACTTGGTTTCTTTGGTTCTTGAACCAAGTAAACAACTCCTAATAAGGTGTGGCCACTGTGCATTGGTACAATCGCAGTGCGACAAAGGTTAACTTTGTGCTTTTTTGCAGTGTTTCATAGCTGCAATGAAAACTTGAGGCAATAGTTTTTCTAAAATCTAGATTTCCTTAAATTAGTTCATCTTCTTGGACTGCAACAACAATTGTCTGAAGTCTTTGGCTTCCGGGATACAGTTTTGAAACAAACTATTTCTTTTTCTTTCTTTTGATTTGAAAAGTATTTGTGAAGCGATTGCTTTTTTCCTCCGTGACCTTCCATCTTTGAAAACCTTGAAAAACATTTCACTAAATACCTTGAAAATCGTTGAAGCTAGCTGGTACGTGTAATACACGTCACGTGCTCTTACGGAAGTTACCTGTTAAGTCACACATAATTTCTATATTTTGATACGGTAAGGTTTTATTATCTTTTTACAAAAACATACACAGAAGAACAAAGACAAAATTCCCAAAATGCGAGCCTATACTCTGTTTTGTTTTTTCATGTTCTCATTGTGTAACGTGATATTTATTTTTCCGATAAATTTGAATTATCTTTGCCATGCAATAGCCAGCGCAAAATATTCACGCATCCGGCGGTTTCTGCCGGCTACTGGCTTCTAATGACAACCCTGTGTGAGGTGAATGTCTACTAAAATGTTTTAAAGAAGAGCAACCCATAATAATTTTTTTTTGGTATTTTTTTGTTGAGATGCATCAAGACATGAAAAGGCTAGCCCCAATTTTTCAAGTTTTAATCTATTTCCATCCTTGCCATCCGTAGCAACAAATGACACGAAACAGAATTAACGTCATAACATAGTCTTAAATGGCAAACCTAGACCATTATTTTTGGAATTCAGTTGAGGGCAAGATATGTTTTGGATTTTAAAAAGATGCTAAAATAGTGTGGTATAGCCATTTTAAGTTTTGTTAAAACAGATTTTGATTTTTTGTCCTCTTCATACAGATGATGAAGATCCTCAGTCTCCAGGTCAGGCTGCTGATGGTGGGGAATTACCGACCAAACCATGGCTAGCATCAGCATGTGGTGTTTGCCCAGTCCTTCTGCTCTGTCAGCATTCCATTCCCAACATTCCCTGCAGTATTGAAGATATCATCATTAGTGATTTATTGGTTGGTTGTTTTGACCCACCATTGGTTTGTGATCATGAACAGCCTGGCACTACACACCCGTCTGGTCTACACACTCCAGCAGACTCTCCATCTTGGTCCTCAGGTCAAACAAGTAAGAACAATCTTGGTGGCAATCTCTCATTCCTCACAACCCCGATGGCCATTCTCTTAACAATTCAGTACTTTTCACAACTAGTTGAGGATGATCGTTTGAGTAGGGAAGACATTGAGTCACTTCTGCAGGATGCTCAGCTTGAACTGTCAGCAAGTTTTCAGCAGCCAACTTTAGCCACCCATGGTAGTATGCTATCTCATGCTCAGCTACCAACTTTGGCCAATCTTGCTGCTACTCCCTCCAAAGGGAGAGTCAAGGTTGTGATGTCACCTTTGTCATTGGACAATTCAATTATGAGAGCTTTTAAGTTTGTACACGAAATTCACAAACACAATAATTACAAGTTTCCAAAGGTACCCATTCCAGAGTTCATCTTTATTCTAGCACTCACACAGCAGAAAGCACCAGAGTTCTGTGTGTTGGTGACCAGCCTCAGCCAAGCAAAGTACCTCCACGAGGCAATGATCGGAGTTCCTGTGGGTGCTAGAATCACAGACAACATAGCAAAGCTAGAGCAATTGTTTAGATTATCGAGTGACGCTTTGGAACAGATGGTGAGTAACTTTGAAGAAGTCATGGGCTATGGCCAGTTGGTGTATATCCCCTTTAATGGATTCCCAAGGATGAAGGTTCTTGCAGAGGAGGCCGTTAAACTAGAGCCCAAGGTTCATGGTTCTGGTAAACAGTATTGGAAGCAGAACATGTTGGCAATCTATGCAACACAGAATGTTATGGCAAAGCAACTGCTTACCCAAGTTTGCACTGTAGCTGAAAATTCCTCCATCCTTGATCTGAATCTGTACTCTAAAGTAGAGATTGGTATTGTGGTACCTTGTGTTACAACGCTATACAACCAGACAGCCAGAAGACTTGCTGAATCTGGTCTGTTATTCGACCTTGGATTAGAAAGCGAGTCATCTGCCACACAGGCTTCAACAGCAAAGAAATACTTAATCCAACATGATTCAGAGGACAGTGCAAACAAACTCAAGGCTTTTCTCGACAAGATTGAAAAACAATCTTCTACACTTTTTGTTCTTATATTTGATCAAGTGCAATTCTATTCCGGTCCACGGGGAGTACTCGATCTTCCATATTACAGGAGTATCATGGAAGCCAATAATATAATTCCCTTGTTTGTTACTGCCACACCATACTTGTTCCAGACTAATTGTTCCTTCATTGATCCAGATAATGAGGTGTACTGGACAGAGACAAGACCTTCAACTGGTAAGGTTCTTTCAGTTAAAATGTTTCCATTTGTTGTACAGTACAGTGCGATCAGTCAAATACTAATTTTTAAAATAACATCAAATAAATGTTGACGAAATAATGCCTCTTGGTATAAAGAGGCAGAGCTAGATTTTATTTCAGATTATGTTCACAATATTTGAAATAGTTGCAATAAAAAAGAACATACTTGGGCAGGATTGGAAGTCATGAGTGACCAGTGCATGATGGCTACCAACTGAGCCATGAAATCACAGCAGTTGGAAAAAGGTCAATTTTACTGTATTCATTAATTCATATGAAAGGTGTACAACAATTATTGTGATTGTTGTACTTTGGTTATTAACAGCGACATTAAAAATACCTTTTGCGATTATGCATAGTCTTTCTGATTTATTGAAATGGGATTCAAACCTAACACTGGTGCAACGATCTTACCAATCCACCTTTTCTTACTAAAAGACGGCTATTTTGCATACAGATCACGTGGTAAAAATGTCGCGTTGTGATTAGTTCAAACGAAAGTTAGGACAAAATTCAAATCAACAATCGCCAACAAATGTAAAATCAGAAGAAATGGAAGATTATTCATTTGCAAATTACAGCGTTTATGACTTAAGGAGATATCTGATATTCAAAGGAATAACTGTTGAGAGTTTCAGGAAAGCTAGCCTTGTAAAACTAGCCGAAGCGACAGTTATACTTGTCCTAGAAGACGAAATAGACTTTCACGAAGATGTCTGTATAGTACATAGGGTCTCGAAGAATGTTAGCTATAAACAGTTCACAATTAAGCGCTTTTGGGTTGTCAGTTTTACAGGATATTTCTTCTGTGCTTTGACTGTTCATTTCGCTTTCTCAGTAAATCTCCATCATCAGTTATTATTGACGCAGGTTAAGATTGCTCCATTTTACCTCCACTGTCCGAAATTTGGTGTTTTGGCGATCACAGTCACCATCTTTACAATCTTTGAAGGCTGGCCTATAAAGAGAGTCAGATAAAGCAAGTAATGCTTCTACAACGTCCTTATTTTCCCCCGAGGTTATTTTCAATAGGCTCTGTTTTAGTCTTAGCCTCCACATATCCTTGTTGTTGGGACTGAGACAAGGAACGCTTACCAGTCGCTCATTGATTAGCCTGTTCCAAACGATTTCGGTTTCCGATAGTTGCTGCAAAAGGATCTGGATTTTCAGAAGTGGGGCCATTTTCGCCAACAAAATGAAAGGAACATATAAAGTGGTGGTAAGAAAGCTTTGACAAATTAAGTTGGTCTTTAGGACGTCTGCATGCATGAATCCATGCCTTTGCCCTCGTAGTGTTTCTCTTTTTACCTGGGAAACGAACAAAGAACACTCTTTCTTCATAACGATTCTTCAGTGTCCATGCATTTGGCTTTCTCGAATCATTTTTACACAGACCGTGAGAGCAATATTTCACCATTTTAATGAAAAGACAATCCGATATTTACAAATTTCTTTATGTGACCAAGTTCCAAACTATGTTGAGTTGTCCTAACTTTCTTTTGAACCAATCAAAGAGACATTTATACCACGTGATCTGTATTCAACTTAGCCGTCTTTTTAGTAAGAAAAGGTGGGTTGTGCAATGAAGCCATAGCTGTTGATAGTAGATCGATTTTAGTATGTTCCTTTTTTATTAAAGTAAATATTTTCTGTTTATGGATTTAATTTAATTAGCTCCAAAGGAGACAATAAAGTTTTCCATTTATGATGAACAAACTCAGCTTATACTATACTAACACACTTAAGCTGTTTTGCTGTAGAGTTTGGAACAGATGCTGAAGAGGATGACAGTTTTGTTGAAGAGCCCGATAGCATGTACTTTGGGATGAAAGAGTACTGTGATTCTATCAAATGGACTCACCAGTTTCCTCTCATTAGACAAGATGATGCTTTTGAGAGAATGGCACTTCGTACCAGCAGGTATGGTGACTTCCACTCTATAAGCATCTCCAGGCTAGCACACAGTGTTCAGTGTTGTGGGAACATGCTGGCAGCTGTGTATCGTGACCAAACCAGTCTTGCTTTCAAAGCATTCTAATACTGTTTGCTCGCTAAGTATTAAGACCTTTTTGAGAGGTTGGAGCAAGAAGAAAAATCTACGTGAAGTGATTAGATTTATAGTAAAGGTTTCTGTGAAAAAGGGAACTGTTTTCAGTTAGTCACACGTTGACTGCTTAGTTATGTGTATGAGATTGCAACATGTACTTTGAAACCTTCAAGGAGTTGGAGTTTGACTAGAAAACCTCACGGTTATTTTAGATCCTAGGCATTTCTTCTTTTTCAAAAGCAAATGCGAAAAGTATTCATATATACTGTATATATTAAACCTTTAGACATGCTTTTTTTATTGTACTATCCAAATGTACCGAAGTTATGAGAAATGCAAATAAAGTGTTGTTGTTGCTGTTGCTGTTGTTGTTGCTGTTGTTGTTGTTGTTGTTGTTGTTAGTGCAAGTTTGCCCATGTTGGGAAGTTTTGTCAACTTCTCTCCTCCTTCACTGCAACCTCTCATCTTGGCTTCAAATATGGCTGAGATCTGTTTATTGCAATCTAGGTATGATGGTTTTTTGCTGATTGTTCTGGTTTTTCTTTTTCTGTTATGATATTCATTTTTCTTTTTTCATTTCAGGAGTGCAGAAGATGTGGATGTAAGTGTTTTGCGGTGCTACCTTCTGATCCGTCATTATGCTGCATCGATCATGTGGACAGCAGGTATTAAACCTGCTGAGCCTCATTGCTCTCTGAAGACGCTACAGATCATGCGTGAGATTATTGAATCACCAGTTAGGAATGCTGATGGTAGTGGTACAATGCTTGTTATAAGAATTCCTTCATCTGAACTGGCAACGTTAGCTTATGAAACTCTGAAGAACACCAGGGATAGGTAATAGACCATTATTCTTTAATGATATGACAGTTACACTGACACAAACACTGAGTGGAATACAGGCTTTGAAAATGGATAAATTGCTACTGTTAAAACTTCATCTTCTAACTGTTAGTAATGTTAATGGTAATGGTACAATGCTTGTTATCAAAATTCCTTCATCTGAACTGGCAACGTTAGCTTATGAAACCCTGAAGAACACCAGGGATAGGTAATAGACCATTATTCTTTATTGATATGACAGTTACACTGACACAAAAACTGAATGGAATACTGAGACAAAAAGTAGATATATTGCTACTGTTTAAAACTTCAGCTTCTAACATTTAGGAATGTTGATGGTAACGGTGCAATGCTTGTTATCAGAATTACTTCATCTGAACTGGTTGTGGAATCGTTTGTGACGAAATCTATCTCGATTTTGTACTAGTGTCAATTTCTAACTAGTATTCTAATATTTAAATAAAGAAATAAACATTAAAATCTGTCGGATTTTTTTTCTGCCAAAGTGCCCATTTTAGTGGCTTCAAAATTTTAGCCACACTTCACGAGCATTGCACTTTCACTCCTAGTTGAGTAATTTTAGTGAAACTACCTATTGTTTATTTTTTGTATATTTTCTGCCCGTAAAATCAATGATTACTTAATAAATATTTAATTATTCACAATTCAGCAGTCCTTTTGTTTTTCAAACAAGTTCAGAGTTTCGTAGAAAGACAGATTTATTTCACAACCCTTAATTATGTAAGAGAAACTAGAATTTAAATCTAAAAAAACTGCCTCATGGTGTTAGAACTTGAGGCGAGGTAAATATAAGTGTTAAGGTAACAACTGCTTGCTAAATTAGAATCAGTGTATCTTTTACTTTTTAAAAACTTATCGTATTTGTTGTCATAGACTTGGGTTCCAGTATCGCTTTGCTATTGTTCATGATAGTGGAAAAGGAGAGTTTGAAGTAGAGGAGTATTTCTTGAAGAGGCTTCGGATGTGGAGAATGCATCGTGGTTAGTGTTCAAATGGTTGAGTCTTCAATAAATTCAAACCCTTGAATAAATGAATCAAAATGATTTTTTTGAATGTTTTTGTTCGGTTTTTTTGTTTCATTTTTAAAATGGAATTTGATCCTTTGCCAGATTTACTGAATACCGGATTTACAATCGTTGAAATTGGTTTGTTTTATAGTAGCGAACACTTAGAGGCGAAAAAAAATGCAGATTCCTAACTTGACCTAACATATGGAATCAGTTTGTTTCTTCGTGATACTTGCACTTTAATCGGAGATCCCTGAGTTTAATCTCAGCATTGCCAAGGATGAAACGTTTACAAGTGTGATCCTCCTTTTGCCACACTTTCCTTCGTCAAGGCTGTTAATCGGTTTGTTTACTTTTCTGGGCAGGTTTGTTCAAAGGTGGGTTAAATTTAATCCTGGGTTAAGCAAAAATTACAACAGCAGTGGAAAAGATTACAGTTCATATAAGATTCTGCTCAGATTTTCCATGTAAAAAACTTGTTAACCCCAGTTTTAAATGTCAAATCTGTCTCTTTAAGATTTAATAGAAACAAAAACATGGACTAAAAAATTTAACACTGATTTATTGCTAATCAGCTTTTGAACTACTGGGCCCTGATATCTCAATCTTGTTTATTTTTATGGTTTGGGAAGCTGGGACTTAGAGACTTCATATACATATCGATTGAAACCTTGGTTTGGGATTTCTCTCTGCTGCACAAAATTTTAATACCCAAGCAACTCAGCTATACATGTTGCCATTTTGGTCAAGGGCTGACCAACACTGCTATTGTTAATGCCATACTATAATTGTTTTTACATTTATATATGTAGGCGTTCAACCTGGAAAGTCTTGTGAAGATTGGGTACCAGAATGCTATCAGGATCTGTTGGACCTACCATGCATTGTGCTGTTGAGTGGCCGTCAACGAACAGGTGAAACATTCCCAAGGTGAGGAATGGAAAGACAGTTTATTGCAATCCATAATTTTTTTTCTTATTAATGCTGTGTTAAATGTAAAATATTAAGATGTTTGTAACACTTCTTTGGTGACGCATAGAAATCACGTTTTTGGATTACAATTTTTTAACGTTATAACTTAAAAAGCCATTTTCATTCATCCACTACATCGACTGCAAAGCAAATTTGAATCCTGATGGATTTAATTTTTTTTGGTAACTATGTTCACGAATTTATCTTTAGTGAAGCAAATTAATCATTATATTCTACCTTTTCTTCTTTTCATTTTCAAAGTAGTGGAAACACATTGTTAGGTTTTCGTTTTAGTTTCAACCCACATTTTCGTTTCATCGATACTCTTAATAGTTTGCTAAACCTTGCAAGTTATGTGCTTTTAAAAATAAGGTAAAGTTCGCTGTAGAATCTATTTTCAGAATGTATTTGTCAGAGTATCAGACAGTACGCTTTATAATTTAAGAAACGATATATCTAAAAACGTTTGAGAAATGGCTATTTTTTAATTCTTCAATTTGGAAGTTACGGTAGAAGTAAAGACGTTGGTTTCGCTTAATAGATTATATCTTTACCAGGTCCTTGAAGTATATTGACATGCGCTTGATAGACCGCGGCTTTCTCTACCGATCTTCTCTTGAACTCGAGTTCAGTGCAATCGCTTGCTATATTGGGACCGGTTCTGGTACAGTAAATGCTGGTGTACGGAGTGCTGGAGGTAGTGGTGAAAACACTCAAGCCCCTTTGCAGAGAGAAGAACCAGTAGACAAATCAAGTGATGGTGAACAAGGCAGAGATGATAGCGGCAGCGAAGCTTCAGTAGGAAGTTGTGTAACCAAGACCAGTCACTACTCATCCAACTACCCCCTCCCAGTTATCTTAATTTCTCGCTCAGCTTTCAAAGCTTTCCAGACGGATTTTTATGGATACCCAAAGCACTTGCTTCTTTCCACCACACGTCAGACACGCTGGGTGGGGCATGGCCGTCCACACCTGGTGACGACAAATCCAGCACAACAATCTCTTTATTACCGTCAGTGGACTGAGCCAAAACCAAAGAATGTGGCAACCAGTTCTGAGCAGAACTCTGGAACAGTCATAGAAACGCGTAGTGCCAGTGGGATAGTCATTAGCCCGGATATTCCTGGTAATTCAGCTTGCAGTGCCTGTGCGTAATGCAGCATCTTTTGTTTATTACTGCATGTATTTTAGAAACTTATTTAAAACAGTTGGGTCATCGTAAATTCTAGTAATTTTTCAATCGTGCATGTGCGCAATGAGGGCCGTGATTGTTTTGTACCTAGACGAGGTTTGGCTTTGACTTAGCGTCATCGTGCTTGAAAAATTTGAACTTGCAATAGTATTCTAGATCTTTAGACTTAAGTCGACTTTAATTGAACTATAAACGCCAGTAACACAAAACCTCCGGAGTCAGATTGACATTGGTAAATCTCAGCCCATATATGAAGCCATGATCCCGGCTCATAGATGTGGGGGCAAATAAGTGTTAATATGTCAGCCTGACGTTGTAAAACATGTCACAAGTATAGTTAGCCAACTTGACTCCGCTGATCAGTTATCAAAGTATTCAGTTAGCGAGGAGTACGTAGAGATAAGAGTATACACGTCTTCTTGTATTATTGTGTATATATAACGAGGACGTGACAAAGAAACTAATCTCTGACTGTTAATCTCTTAACAATTTTTTAAGATAGAAATGGGTTCTATGAACCCTTAAGAGAGCATTGTGCCTTGAATACAATGGCAAAAAACCGAAGTAAAGTTGAACAGCAGAAATTCTTTGTAATGGGAAAAATAAAATTTAGTTGAAATGAGAGGATGGAAAACAACCTGATTCTTTATGTTGACTTATTGCCGTTTTACAAAAATGTTTTGTTAGAGGAAACGATTAAGAGTGTTTTGGTGATTAGAATTAAGTTTTGAATTTTCATCTAGGAAAAGCATGCAGTTGATGGAAAACTTAACTAATGAAATCGATTTAATACTTTAGGTTAATCTTGAACAATTTTCAAAGATTTTAAACAGTACCTATTTTTGGAGATTTTCAAATATGAATGTGCAACTATTAATCGGGCGGCGGAGTTTTGGGTTTTAGTGATGAATTAAGTCTTCCTGGAGATGTCAAATTTTAAAAACGTACAACGACAGTTTTAAAATCTCTATTTACAATTCATCAACCCTGGATCTGTTTGTCTGGAAGATAGCGGCATGTTCGCCTTCTGAATTTCTGCTTGCTCAAAGGATTCTTGAGATAAGCAATAGATTTCAGCTGCTTAACTTGCTAATGACGCATTTGCTTATAAAAGTTTTCAGTGCGAAAATAATATTCATCTAACAATGCTAATAATTCATTGTATTTGTAACAACGTGCTAATTATGTGTAAATTACATTAATTCAAAACCGCAGCGAACATCATCGTCACAATCAACAGGCGCAAGTCACTGTCATTTGCACTGCCATCATTCTCATTCGTTTAATTTATTGCTATAATTGTCGTCATGATATGGCTGTTTTTATTAGCAGTAGTTATTTACGCCATCTTTTCACTCATAATCACTAGTCAGTTACCTTCCAATTGACTATCATTTTTCAATTTTCTCCATTATTTTTCAGTTTTTTGTGTAATCACTGTCATCAACATGCATCACCATACTCATCACTATAATAAGGAAAATCCTCACTACGATCGTTCTCACTATCATCCACGTCACCATCATCACTATCAGTAGCGTGACCATAATTATCATATCAGTCTTCATCTTCACCATACTCATCAGTCAATCTCATGGTCATCACTATTATCATCATCATCATCGCCATGATTATCAGCATCAGTCATCTTCATTATCACAAAAATCATCTGTCAACATCATTGTTATCATTATTGCCTTTTTCACCATCATCGCCATCAACACCATTATCATCACCATCTCCATCATCAACATTATAATTATCATTACCACAATAATTTGCACTATCATTATCATCAAGTATCATAATGAATTTATTTCACACATTAGTTCGTTTGTCCATTTGGGGACTATGTATGTTAAGAGAAAAATTATAAATTAAAGTTCCTAAATAACATTTAGTAAACTGATTTTTTTCTGATTAACAACATTTCTTCCTTTGTTATCTTAAACACGATCCGCTGGTATAAAAGGAGACCTTCCTAAAGAAGATTTTGATTAGTTAATCATTAACCGACAAACATGACAGCCATTACTTTGATCCTCCCGCTTGTAGCGAAGGAAAATCATAATATCTCGATATATACTTTGAAGTTTACTACTGGTAGAAATAATACGATTTTATATAAAAGTTGTTTCGATTGGTGTTTTATGGGCTTAACAGGTACCTAAACCAGAAAAAAAAAAATTGCGTATTTTGAAAATTACAGGCGCTGGCAGTTGTACTTTTTTGATTGAGCAAGATTTTAAATATCAAACATTTTTAAAATCATTGGAAATGATTTGTTTACAGGTTAGTACTGTTTTAAAGTGAGTTTACAGTTTCCGACTCAACTCTTAAACTACAGGTTGAATGCTGGAGCTTTTAATGCCAGCTATATAGGTCACGATCGTTGTGCCAGGAGATGAGATGAGTTTGGAAAACTGTAAATAATCGGGGTTTTATCAGAACTGTCACAGTATGTTCGTCATGTTTGCCTTTGCTGAGTAAACCAACACCAGATCTCGTGAGTGTTTTCCTCAATAATGCCGAGGCATTGAAAACTTTTATTTATTCGTGCCATAACGGTCAAACGGTCGCCATATTTGAATATTTTGATATCAATTGATTAACCCAGGGGGGTTTCCTATTTATACCTGCCGCTCGCGTTTAAGGTGGCTCGCTCCTATGGTTCTTGCAACCGCCTCAACCTTAGTATATGTAAAGGTTAAGTTCCCAAAGATTTTCTTCTATACTCATAATAGACCGTTTCACAGTTCCTGAAAGGTAACCAAGCTTTTACATGAAATTGAGGCCTAGGGTGACCTGACACAGTTAGAGAAGTGGAAATAATAGGCATTTCTTTCTTATGATAATTATTTTCACTTCTAGAACTATGTCAGGTCACTCTAAGCCTCAGTTTCATGTAGAAGCTTGGTTACCTTTCAGGAACTGTGAAATGGTCTATTGACTGAAGAAAAGTTTGTTAACAATCGCGAACACTACTCATCATCAACATATGTATAGGGAGCCATCTTAGGTTGATAATTATTTTAAACATTGTGTATCTGTTACTCATTGGAACACAACTAAAATGCCTCTGATGAACATTAATAACCTTCCTCACACAGTAAATTGTTAATCGTTTTTGTAACATGAGTTCTTTTATAACGTAATGTAACCTAATGTATTAATCTTTAGCATTTAACAGTTTATGTTTATTGCTAATTGAAACATTTGATGTAATTGTTATCGTAGCTCTTAGCACTAAACAGTGTTGGCATTGTAATCTGAATTGGGCTCAGTGTAACCAGAACTTGAAACTTCTTTTTTTTATCTTCAGTTTTTCATATCATTTTTTTATATCATTTTTTTCATATATATTTTTTCATATAATTGGGTGTTATAAACACGATACTTTTTTGTATTTGGATGTTAGCAGGCGGATATTTAATCCATGGAATTATCAGAAAATATAATGGAGTTGTAAAGTTTGTTGTGTTTGAGTCAGTTCCCAGATAGAAACGCTAAAGTTATCCAGCTGTACTGAGATCTTAGATGTTTAGCTTCACTTGAATTAGTGTCATTTGGTCTAACAAAACTATGTAAAATCCTGTCATAAATGGAATGCTGTGTTGGCGTTTCTACAGAAACAGTTTTACAAATTGATAAATTGTACACCGTAGTGAAAAGAATTTTGGAATTGACGTTTCGGACTGTTAGTCCCTCGTCAGAGTGAATTACCAAAGGACTACAGTCCGAAACGTCAGTTCCAAAATTCTTCTCGCTACGGTGTACAGCTTATCAGTTTATAAAGCTGTTTGTGTTAAATTCTGAATAGTTTAGATACGGCTTAAATCAAATCGAATAGTTAAATGTTCTTAGAATATTCTGGAACATGATTTACTGGTGTTTTTATGATTGCAAGTACATATAGCCAGGAATTTTTTTTTGATGGAAAGGGGAGAAATAAAACCTGAAAATTTGATTTTTTTGCTGTTTTCAAATTTAATTAAAATATGATTTACAACATTCTAAAATCTAAGCTTGTTTGACGACTTATTTTAAAAGCTTTACTGATTTAAGTGGAAAGCTTAGTATCTTTAGGGCGGGCATGGCTGGCACAGCTGGTAAGATCTCTGCCTTCCGACCACAAGGTTCCCAGTTCGATCCCCGGCTTTGCCGAGATTTGAATATTTGTGTGACCTTCTTTTCTGCCTAAGCCAACTCAGCTTTCCATCCTTCCAGGGTAGGTAAATGAGTACTAGCGTCTGCTGGGAGCTAATCTACAGTATGATATATCAGGGGGAATCAAAGACTCTCACCCGCTTAACACTACTGAAACCGAATATAAGCGCTGGCTCCATGGGCCATTAGGCTCATAAAGGATTTAGCTAAAACCCATTAAAAATAAAAAAGTATTTGAAAAAACCCTGAATATAATATTAATTTTAGAATAAAAAATTAGACCTAATTAATGATTTGATAAAATTGTTACCTTTTTATTTACAAGCTCAGGTATAGATTGCCTGACATGTTCTTGAATTCTATACAGTCCACACGATGGTTCATTTAACATGATGTGCAGACTTTCACAAAACTTTTCTGTGACTGTAAAAAATAACAGTTCAAGATTATACTTACTAGAAAAAACAGATTTCTCAAATATTTGCTAGGAAACTGTGTGCACTGTCTGATCAAAGGTTTAAGTCTATGTTCCTGCCTATCATCAAAGTTACCGAAACAAGGTTTTTAAGAAGATACTTGAAAAGTCATGTGTAAAGTTCTACAGAAGCCACTACATCAAGGTGTGGAAATATGGAGCATTGACTATGAGAGGCTTAGAGAACCCTGAATTATTTGGAGAGTTATTAACACATTAAATCCAGTTGTAGAATTGCACACAATTGAAGGGTCTAGTGCAAAAACAACTTAAATGACTTTGTATGATATGCTAAGTTCTCCCAAGAATTATAAAGAGATAATAAGAATAATGTAGGGAGAGATTAGAACTTGATCAAATTTTACATCTATCATTAAATATTTTTTGTGTAATGCAAAAACAGTGTGACTTTGTATGGAATGCTAAATTCTCACAAAAGTTATGAAGAGATAATAGGGAAAATCTAGTGAGAGTTGAGAACTTCATGAATAGTCACGCCATTTTTGCACTAGACCCTTAAATTAATGCATAAACTACTATCAAGTTCCGAATAATAGTAGAGAGCAAAATAATGGCACAGAGAGGAAAATAGGCAGTTTTCCAAGTTTCTCTTTGTTATGCAAATTATACTTTTAATATTTCTTAGAAAACAGATCATTGCTCGCGCTTGTTCCATTATAATTTTATCTTCAGTTGATGTTCACTCGGACTACTATTTTTTTCTAAATAGTCAAATATTCTGTCTTCCAGCTGCTAAGACTTTGCAAAAAAGAAAAAAAATTCTAAATGTCCAAAATACTTAAAAATTCTAATGAACCTCTTGTTGTAGGTCAAAGGTATTAAGATTATGTAGACTTAAGCTCTTACCAGTGCAGAAAATTCTCTTTAATTAATAATTGTACAGGCCTAAATAAGGTTCGTACAGAGTGGAAATGCCTAAAAACAATAATCATACAGGCCTAAATAAGGTTCGTACAGAGTGGAAATGCCTAAAAACAATAATCATACAGGCCTAAATAAGGTTCGTAC
>JAOBBB020389656.1:0-27673 GCA_025331005.2 Zoanthus gigantus
GCTACACATTTCTCTATTATTTTTCATGGATTTAATTTATAACTTGCAAGAACCGGCACGAGTAAGGCTACTCGGTAACCTCTTGTTTTGCTATAATCACAGTGCCAATAAACAGTTCTTCGATACTGGCAAGGTTTAAGCCTTCTCAGCCCTTGATGATAAGCTCAGGCACCCGAGATTTGCCTAAAAATGCCAAAAACAAGGCATTATTTCGTCAGAAAAAAATTTGAAAAACGATGCGAGGT
The DNA here is from genome assembly GCA_025331005.2 of Zoanthus gigantus. Lineage (NCBI taxonomy): Eukaryota > Metazoa > Cnidaria > Anthozoa > Zoantharia > Zoanthidae > Zoanthus > Zoanthus gigantus. Next base: position 246 of record JAOBBB020389656.1, read on the forward strand.
GTCACGTGACTAACATTTACGTGTCATCACGTACATATACAGGCAATACCCAGTCCCCCAGGTTTTAAAGAAAAAATAAGAGTTTTTGTAGGACCACCCTCCCCCCAAGAAAACCTCTTTTTCATATATTTTTTTTAGGTCACGTCCCGCCTTAATATTTTACCCAATATATATGGGTAAAATATTATGTGCGAGATGAAAATTCTCATTACCAAATGTATCATTTTGTATGAGATATGTAAAGAGAATTGAGATGCTGATATACTGCGTGGGGATGAAAGTTTTCATATTTCCATATAAGATAGTATGACAACCAACTTCAACGTAAATCTTATTTTATTATTTATTTATTTATTAACGGTATGTTTTGAAATAATTCAGAACCAAATTACTTTCTAAGGATAGTAATGTTCCAACGTCAGCACAAAACTGTATGTTCCTTTAGATTTCAAACTAAATATTATACGACCATTAACAGGAAACAAAATTGATATTGCCTTTCAAAATCAAGTTTAAATTATTTATTATTGTTCAAGCATAAAAGTTTCAGAATGCATATTTTTTCTCTCTACATATTTACAACTTGGGATTGCGTGAAGTTATTCTGTACATCTTCCCCTGGTATAATGAGCAATCATATAAATAGAAACTTGGCAGAAACAGTCAGATTTGATCTGCAGCTATCTGTTTCGGCACCTACAAAACCCTGCAAGAACAAGGTTTTTTCAGTTGTTAGAGTAAAGACATAGGACTTTGAAAATAAATGCTGAAGAAATTCAAACGAAACTCTAAAGAAAATAGTCGTATTTCAATCAGAGTGCATGTCAACGTAAATGGTAACATTCTATCGATTGGCGATAGAAATTGAGAGCGAGTAATTCTAATTGTTTTAGTAGAAATCTCTAAAGAAGAAATAAAAGAACGATACTTTTTCGATAAATAATTATTGAATTTCTTCAAACAAACAATATTGATCATCCACCATCGTCGAGTGAAAATGTCAAATCGATGCTTCAAATTCATTTTTTATACCGTATTTTCTTGCTATTTTATTTTTCTCTGGGATTACTTTTTGAACAGGAGCGTTTTATTCCTCTTTCGAACCGTCTGAAAAGCGGGAAAGGGACGCCATATTGCATTACTTTCTTACATCCCACTGACACTATCTATCACCTGATAGATAGTGATTACGGTAGCCGATCAAAATGAGGTATTTGCAATAGATAGTGACTAGATTTCTACTAACAGTCCTTATTTATTCTCACGTGACATGAACGGTCACTTTACATGGTTTTATCAACTGGTTTAAAAACGTTACAATGATTAATCACTTTATAAGGTTTCATTAACTGGTTCACAACGTTAGAAATGATTAAACACTTTATTGAGTATCATCAATTGGTTCAAAACGTTAGAATGATTAATCACTTTATAAGGTTTCATTAACTGGTGCACAACGTTAGAATGATTAATCACTTTATATGGTTTCATCAACTGGTTCAAAACGTTAGAATGATTAATCACGTTATAAGGTTTCATCAACTGGTTCAAAACGTTAGAATGATTAATCATCACTTTATATGGTTTCATCAACTGGTTCAAAACGTTAGAATGATTAATCACGTTATAAGGTATCATCGACTGGTTCAAAACGTTAGAATGATTAATCACTTTATAAGGTTTCATTAACTGGTTCACAACGTTAGAAATGATTAATCACTTTATTGGATATCATCAATTGGTTCAAAACGTTAGCATGATTAATTACTTTATAAGGTTTCATTAACTGGTGCACAACGTTAGAATGATTAATCACTTTATTGGATATCATCAATTGGTTCAAAACGTTAGCATGATTAATCACTTTATAAGGTTTCATCAACTGGTTCAAAAAGTTAGAACGATTAATCACTTTATATTGTTTCATGAACTTGTTCAGAAACCAGAGATAAGCGCCGCCTTTTCTGAGCCACTAGGCTCCTAAAACGAAAACTCACTCACCTAAACTTGAACAAACGTTATACGGCAACCTTTTCCGTGCTTGCATTTCTTTTAGCTGAGCCTTTCGTTGTAGTAGTTCCACCGTTACTGAGTGGACTTTCATTTATTGGACTCCGTCTGAACACCTTTACAGGAAATAAGACAAGCAACTGATTACAACAATTGGTGAAAGAACAAATAATTATTTTAAAGACACAGCAAGATTAAGATAGAGTTTAGATGGTATTTATTTATTAAACCAGGATGAAAACGGAAAAATTTAATCGTCTAAGAACATTTTGCCGCCTGGTTAACCAAGCAGGAGGCTCGGGTTTGATTCCTGACCAAGTTTTTAGAATTACTGAGGAGAAAAATCCATCGCGTCTTCTCACAAGGGCGTTAAGTCGCAGCCCTTGCTGACTTTTGTGTAGAGTAATGTAAAAAAAGTAGGTCTTTATCATTAAAAATACCATTTTTTTTTATACATTCATTTTGAAGCAGGAAGAACACTTTGAGTCAGAAAAGTAACTTCAGTCTCTTTTGATCTATAGTTTCACAATTAGTTAAATTTTACACCGTAGTAAATTGAAAAAATTTTTTTTAAAAAAACTGACGTTTCGGACTGTTGTCCTTTGTCGGAGGACTATAGTCCGAAACGTGAGTTTTTTTTAAAATTTTTTTCAATTCACTACGGTGTAGAATTCAACCAATTGTAAAACTGTTTCTTTAGAAACACCGACGCAGCACTCCATTTATGACATCTTGTGATTTACTATTACTAGGCACATTCTTCTCTCGCTTTCGGCAGATCTTCGATGTAATTATTGAAGATAATACAGAAGAATATTGTTTCTAAAGAAAGAACAGCGGTAAGTAAAGGACAGACGTTGAACAGCTACTCTGGACAAAAGTTCTTAGAGTGGACTGGTTAGGAAACTTGAGAACTTTCTTTGTTATATGTTTTTGTTCTCTTTTTCCTTTTGAAATATGACATTGACCGTGCACAAATAACAAAAGGCTTCGAGATGTAAATAAGCAAACGGCCAATAGACTAATGAAGCATCACACTGGAACAAAAGATCCTAACCGTGACAGTGCACTTAACATGAAACAAAGAAACATTGTAATTTTCTTTGTAGTTTGCTTAGTTTCCTGACCAGTCCACTCTAACAAATTTGGTTGGACATAATGTCAAGTGGCATGGTTATACTACAACAACTGCGCTTGCGCAAAAAATAAAAACTGATATAGTCAAATCAGCTAATAACCCCGCGACGCAAACTCTTACTAATCTTTGTTAACCTTTGAAAGGCATATAGATGGATCCACCAAACATGTCCAGCTCCAAATAGAAGTTGGCTTAAATTTGAATAGCCAATAAAAACTTAAAAATGTATTACAAAAATCTGATTGAAAAACTTTACACAACATTTTTCCAGGTGTATAAAAAGTTTATATAGTATATCTATATTTTAAGCAGTTGACTCATTTCGTAGATGTTACGGGTCGGAATCCTGTTGAAAACTGAATTTTCATCTTTTCAGGTTATTGTTTTGAATCAATTAAATTCCGTAAATATCTCCCGAGATGGTTTGATACTGTCATTTAGGGATGGGTTGTTCAAAAGCCGATTAGAACTAACACAGGGTTAAATTTTTTATCCATTGTCTTGCTTTCAACCTTACAGAGACTGGTGTAAGCTGTAATTTGGGAATTAACAAGTTTTTCCTTGGAAAATCTGAGCTTTATTTTATGAGAACCGTTATTTTTACCTTAGAAAAACATTGCTTCAGGAATTCTGCTTAATCCAGGGTTTAATTTAATCCATCTTCCAACAAACCAGCCCTGGTGTAAAACTAGCGAGAAACGAGGAAAAAACTCTCTCCCTACTCAATAGTTTGAAACAGGAGGGCATTTGGATTTGGCAACCAGGCAAAGTTTATGCAAAGCCTTAAATATTACAAATTTATAGTTGCAGAGATGCTAAAAGCAGCCGGGCAAAGCCGTCTTCACAGCCGGACAATTTGCCCGGTGCCCGGTCCTTAATGAAACCCCTGCCTACTCACCCTAGGTGAAAACGATGCACGCCCTGTTCTCTCTCGGTGAATTAGGAACGCGACAAGAGCTACAACAACTAGAATGAAAGTGCCAAACACTGCTCCTAGGGCAACAAAACCTTCTCTACTGACTCCGCTCTCTGACATTCGCTCAACAGATACCCGCGGTCTGTAAAGTAAAAGTTACGCCAAATAAGATCAGCAACATGAAAATCAATTTTTTTAGGTTCATTGAACTAAAAAAAGTGTTGATAGTTGTTTTATATAACATAATGATAACCATATACCAACAGAAACAATCACCACCCTTAGAACTATTGTTATAACCATATATCATCACCACCATCATCAACACCACCATCATCATCATCATCACCATCTGTTTCATCATCATTCCATCGATCATCATCACCATCATTATTACCATCGATCATCATCACCATCATCATCATCACCATCGATCATCATTATCATCACCACCATCATCAACACAAACATCATCAACATCATCATTACCATCATCATCAGCAGCAGCAACATCACCATCAGCAACATGATCATCACCATCACATTGTTCACCACTGCTACTGTCAAGTTTTAACATATTCAGCTATCCTCGTCAGAAATCAGTTACACCAGGGAAATGTTTGAGGAAAAACTCTTACTTAGGCTGTTCATCCGTCGGTACAGAGAGACTTCCTCCTGACCACACGATTTTTCTATTGAGTCTGAGTCCGCGAGACTTGGTATATTCCCCGACTTTGGTCCACAAATCTCCGTTAAGATTAACGATATCATACGCTGTCCTGGCGTCTTGATTGCTATCAAAATATTGTTTCTCATCCAAGGCACTATCGAATCCTGATCGAGGATTTTTCATTCTTCGTAATTCGTTAACAACTTTTCCCTGCATTTCACTCCGTGGAGAATTCTGTTAAATCACAAATGATTCTTAATTAGTAAATACCAAGCGTATGATAATACAAACTGGTAAAGTTGACCATACCGCTACCGTAGCAATATAATCACATAACTATTATCATCATTATTTATTTAAACTCGAAACTCTCCACTTCAATATTTAAACTTAATATTTTAGGTAGCCGTTGGAATAACATAAATAAAAAGATAACTAATGACAGCTTTTTGCTGATATATTCGTGGCTCTAGAGCTACGTATTAGAGAGAGGCCTAGAGAATAGAACTTTGGAGGTTTAGCTCCTGAAGTTATACATTAACCAAACCAACTGCTTCCTACTCAGCGAAGAAAGAATATTTTTGCCCATTCTACCTCTTATTTTGTCCACAAGTATAGACTCACCGTAGTCACGTTCTGTTCTTCGTGTAATCGCGTAAGCGCATGCGCAAACGCTAACACCGCGTCGTAAACCTGGGCTGTGTAAACTGATGCCTAGAAAGAAAAATGATATATTTAATGACTTGCAAATTTTTTTTATCAACAGCTAATAATTTTAATCTTAAAATTTTGGAATTTCCAGCACAAAAAATGCATGTGAAATAAGCTGATTTTTCAGACTAGTTTGATGAGGTGAACAACTCTCGTAATACCTGCTGCGCTCTAGAGGAATGAACAAGTCCAGGAAAAACGTTTGAATCTTTTTCAGCCCACGTATTTAGTAAGTTACGATACATGCGTCCTTCTCCTTTCTTAGGACTGGTGCCGACCATACCCTGCATATGGCGCTGGAGGTTTGGTGACGACTCGAAAGTTGATGACGTAGATCCATCGGTGCCTAACCAGGTCCATCCTTTACCGGTCATTCCCTAGGAACAACCAGCAAATAACAGTATTAATACACCATGAAAACCTAAATCATCGTTGAGCTAAGTCTTAACCATAAATAAATATATTAATTAACAATTTAACCATCTGAATTTTCAAAAGTAAAAATTTAAAAGTAAATTATGTCCACCAAAAGTACTGAGGAGCATAGGCTTTTAAGTGAAGCACGTGGTTTAATCTACTCTAAGTTAAACGCTTAACCAACGCTGTAAGGAAAGTTCAAAGTTGACATTACGAACGTCAGCCCTTCGCCAGAGCAAATGCTGGAAAAGTCAGGTTGTGCTTTTCCCTACGGAGAAGATTAAACTTTTCAAAGTTGATTAAACACGTGCTTTACTTACTCGCCGATGCTCCTCAACAGGTTTTTTTAAGAAATTACTAACAGGGTTGCCACTATTTACTTGATGTGAAATTTAATAATTTCCATGACTTTTCTGGATTTTCTGAAAAAAATCCAGGACCTTCTCTATCAACTAAAATCTGAATGCTTTACACATTTTTTTTCAAAACAAACTTTATTATTCGGCTTGATCATGAAAATGAAAAACAACCAATGACAGATCGCTTTTAGACAAAAATCACGCCTTGCGAAGCCGCAGTTTTTGTTTTACAGTGCTGTTTTATTAAAAATATTTTAACTAACAGCATATTTTTATTATTTTTGAAATAAAAGAAAGACAATTTTTGCCTATTCCAGGATTTTCAAGGACCATGGCCCAAATTCAAAGACTTTCCAGGGCCTGGAAACTTTTTCCCCCTATTCCAGGACTTTCCAAGATTTTCAATGACAGTGGCAACCCTGTAGTTATCAAGTGAACGAAAGAAAAGTCTCACCTGCTCGATGGCCTCTTGAAAAACTCTCTCAGCGTCGTCTGTAATGGCGCTGATAACGTTGACTCCCGATCCAGCAGACTTTAGCTATGGATAAATATATTAACACTGTTGATTACTGAACCATATAAAACTTGCAAAATACCATTTAAAAGGTTTTTCCTTTGACATTTTAACAAATAAAGAAACCTAAGCCGTCTATTAGACTGTGACAAAACACGACGGGCATTTCAGAACACTAGGGAAATGTAGACAACATGTCCTACAATTTGCTTTATAATATTGACTCTACAGGCCGTGAAACAAACACGCCCTTTTATGGTTTACACTCTGATGAAATAAGGGTTTTTGACCAATCAAAGCGCGCGTAGGTTCCTATCTACGTATATCATAATTAAAGTTATCATGTATTCAAAAGGGAAATATCCAATATCCAATGATGATCCAATCATAACAACTACTAAAATAGTAATACTAGCAATATGATTTTAATAGCAACAATAACATTTATAATTATCTTTTATTTTTATTACTATTACTATTATAATTATTATTATAACTACAATAACAATCAGAACAAATGAAAATACTGACAAGGTCTGTGTCAACTCAGTTGAATTGAGCAATTTGTTCCTTAACAAAACAACTTACACCTTTTCTTTAAAGAAATGTTTAACCCAATCATTAATACAATCACAAGACGAATTTAATCTAAGAAATAAAAGCTAAATCCTAAATAAGCCTAGACACTCATCGATCCGGCGCTTATCTATAACACATAATCTGGATGCTCATATATGTGAAACGCACTTACCGACTTGACGTTATCGGTGATGACGTCATCGCTATGCATGTCGAACCTCTCCTCACCAGTAATGGCGACACCCAGCTTCCTCACTTGCAGAGCAAACACTCGAGCTAGGTTCTCGGCGTACATATCCGTTGTTGCTATGGTACCCACCTTGTCCCACTTGAAACGCCGCACAAGTAACGCTAAAGCGACTGCCTGGTGGGAGTCTGGGGCACAGGTCCTAAAAAAGTATGGATAGTTTTTCTTGTTGGAGAGTTCAACTGCAGTAGATGCGTAAGATATCTGTGGAATCTTGCGGGACTTTGTTGCATCGGCGATCGCTTTGGAACAGGACGACCTTGCTTCGCCAATAATAAAGTCAATATCGTCTGGTAATGCCTGGTAGCACAAGAAAATTTCAGTTACAAAAATGTTTCAAACGGAAATTCAAAGCTATATTTTTCCAAGAAAGCTCTTTCAGTTTCGTGATTTTTAAAAGCCCAGTGTTGAATTCGCTACAACTATTATGTCTAAAAACTTAAAAAAAAACCTTTAGAAGCTACACTAAAAAGATAAAATAAGAAAAATTCAAAACAGAAGTAAAACAAAATCGAAATAGCGATCTTAAATTATTTAAAAACATAAGATTTAAACTTCACAATATTCTTAGTTCTTTCAATCCTCTATGTTTTGAAAATAATACTTTGCACGAAAAACCCAGTATCCTACACACATCAACCATTTAAAATCTAAGATAACAAATACCACGGAACGGCGAGTGTCTCATTAAAGCAAGTATGAAGCAATCTGTGAGGATTTACAAAAGAAAGATATCAGTTATAAATGATCTTTAAATCCTTAAGGTTTTTGCTGCCAAGCATATTGAAAAAAGCTTGTATTGTTGCATAAAAGGGTCCGAGTAACGCTCAAAAGCAGACTTCTATTCCAAGAAAGCAAATAAAACTCTATGTTCATAATGTACCTGAGCTCGCTCTCGGCAAGATTGTTCACTCGGTCCTCCGTCAACAAGGATGTAGTTGAATGCCACTCGGAAGGTCGGGTCACTATTTACCACCTCAACTGCCACGCGGAAAGCTGCCTCCCATTCTCTACCAATACTACCTAATGGTCCAGTTTGGGGACTTTTAGGAAAGAAAGCAGCGATCTTGTAAGTAGGTTTTCCTGTGCCAAGTCTAGGAATGGTGGATCCTCCAGGAAATACCGGGTCACGGCCAATTGTTATTTGTTTCTCTTGTGGTTTGTACTGACCAACTGTAATCCAATTGTTACCCTGCAAATTGAAATTGAAATGATAACGTTTCAATCATCATCATCATCATAATCACCACCATCATCATCACCATCATCTTCACCACCATCATCATCACCATCATCATCAACAACATCATCATCATCATCATCACCATCATCATCACCATAATCACCACCATCATCATCACCATCATCATCAACAACATCATCATCATCATCAGCATCATCATCATCACCATCATCAATCCTTTTAGCTTCTTGTGGGGCAAAAGGCGATGCCTAGATCTCTCCACTTCATTCTGTCTTTGGCTGTTTTTCCCACAGGCCTAATTAATGCTTGATCATTATAACAAGGTTATTCAAACTTTGGGGGAAGACGAAAATGTTTCAATTTCAGATGGCAAATAGTCTGAGGTATACAAAATCCTTAAAAGCAAACTTAAAGATTATAGGAAAATTGCCTTTATTTGTATTAAATTGTTTCGGTGCCGAGTTAGTTTGAACATTTTCTAACTAGATTCTGTTATTTAACCCTTCAAGCCTCAAGCCTTTTAGCCAAACATATAGCCTCAAACTAGTTTACCGCCAGTTAATTTTCTATATAGCCTCAAGAGGATGGGGGAGGAGGGGTTCGTTGGACCCCTCCTCAAGATTTTCGTTATGCGTGGACTGATCGACTTGAGATTTGGCATGAATGTTAAGTAGACTTCGAACTTTCATTTAATGCTCATCACGTGACAATTATCTTGTTACCATGGTGACCAAGGCTTAGAAAATGATGATGGCCGCCATCTTGGATTAATTTTCGTTTTTAACAATTAATGTAAAAAACGTAATGTTTGTGGGGTGTGGCAGTAAAAATGATACATAAAATGTATAGATAGTATTTGCGTGCTAGTACTAAGTTACTTTTTGAGGCTGAAACTTCTGTCAGTGTTGGCTAACACTCAGGCTCACCACTATTTATGGTAGGTTTAATCAGCAATGCCTGCTAAGTACGTTTCCTTAATCGACCTCATTTTAGTGGCGGCAAGTCCTTAGGACTTAGACGCATGCAATTTTTATACTTGTGATTATCTTTTAGAAAAGCAACTCACCACTAAGTTAACAATGTCATATAGTGGCGGGCCATCGCCATTGCTGTCAAAATACATAACATTGTTAGTTCCTGTTGCACTTGGGAAACCGGTTGACTGGCGATTAAAGGACTTCAGCTTGGAGAAGAGTCGGTCTCGAACTGTCAGAACTGGTGTACTACGTAAAATGATCTTCTTATTCACAAGGTCTGATAGAGCCAAGGCCACCCCATGTACTGCGTCAAAGAGTTGTGCAGTAGATACCGCTGACGAAGGCGCATGGAACTGCAGCAGTAACAGAAGTCATTGGTAAATTGCTTCATCAAGCAATAACAAACTATACTAAAAGTAATCATAGATTAGTGAAGTGCATTCAATTTAGACTCGAAATAAGCTGAGAACAAATACTTAACACAATATTATTTAGTTTGTTAATTTCAAAAGTCAAACGTAATTTCCGTGCCTTAAACTGTTAATTTTAAGCTTAATTCTAGATCAAAAAAATTTAACTTTGGATTGGAGAATCGGTCTGTACAAAACCTTAAGAAAATATAATAGCCATGTGGCGTATAAAGAAGTGTGTCTCAACTTCGAATTTGGAAATGTTTTTAAAACAATTGATTCCTAATATTTCCAACTTTACTGCATTTATTGGTTTTTCCTATTTATAAACGCCAGTAAACTTCGACAATAAAATCTTATAGGTTACCGTTGGCCAAAATTGTTTTGAAATATCTATCAAAAAGATCATAAAAACATATTTTTATAACAAGCAAAAAAAAACGGGTTCAAAAATTTTGATACATAAGAACTTTAATGGCGCTAAGCTTGTACAACAATGAATCTGCCAGAACTACGATCATCAACAAGTATGAATTTTAACTGACTCTTTTCTAGACCAAAAACAACTTACCGGTTTACTGTGAACAATCCCAGGGAATGTAGTGGGGTCCTTCTTCAGCCACTCAGCTAAAAAACTTAAATACAAGCTACCCTCTCCATTCTTGGGCTGAGTTCCAAGCATGCCTTGCATGGCTCGCTCCAGGCTCTTGCTCCTAGTAAAAGTGGATGAAGTGGAACCATCGGTTCCAAGCCAGATCCAGCCCTTCCCCGTCATGTCCAGCTCTTTGATCTGTTGGAACACCGTTTCTGCATCATGGCGTACCATGCTAATGAGATTCACTTTCGAACCAGATTCTTTCAACTGCAGGACAAAATAAGGTTCTGAGCGAGTTCATATCAGAGATCTTGACACAATGAGACCTCATTCGATGTATCGTTATCTAGAGTAAGTATCCACACTTGGCATTTAACTGTTGGAACTTCAAATTAATCATGATAAGAATTTGTCAGAGAGTTTCTTAATGCTTTAATTACATTTACGCGATATTAAACAAGCAAACCTAAAACGTTTGTCCATTTAACTCTGTCTTAAAATAATAAATAATACATTTTTTCAGACACCACCTTACCTTCTTTACTTTGGGTCTTACAACGCCAGCCCTAGCGTTGATAGGAAACCTTTGTGACGACGTAACGCTGACAGGTACGGGAACTTTTTTGATCTTCTTCTCAAATTCATCAGATAGCCCTCGACCATACGTATCTGTAGTAGCAATGGTTCCTACCTGAGGCCATCCATAAACTCTAAAGAGCGCGGCAAGAGCATCTGCTTGATGGCTATCAGCGGGACAAGTGCGCAAGAAATATTTGTACTTCTTCTTGTCAGACAGTTGGGCAGCGGTGGAAGCATAAGAAATAAGAGGAATTCGCCGATTAGTTTTACCTGTAAGGTAAGGAAAGAGGTCAGTACGTAACTTAAAGGGAATAACACAGCAACCGAGTCTGGGTAGTTGCTTTTGACAGACTTCCACTTATGTCCATAATGTACACAACAGTGCGAAACACGATCTTTCTTACCCAATACTTCTGCAGCTGCCATTGTACATTCTGATCTATAAGCTCCTATAACTGCAACTACTCCTTCTTGGACCAATTTCTCAGCTACACGCTTGCATGTTTCTTTTGGGTTGACTCCTCCATCATGTATTTTTACATCAAAGTCAATGGAAAGTGACAAGTCTTTATTCATCATCTCCACTGCTACCTTAAAGGCTGATTCAAACTCTTTCCCTAGCTGAGAAAGACCAGCTAAACCAGGACTCGTAGGTGTTATAAATCCAATTTTAAAAGTTGTCTTTCCTGGAAGGCCTGTATCACCGGGTGGAACCTGTGTACCCCCTGGCCAGCTAACTTTCCCCGATGGCACTTCCACTCCAATGCCCTGCTTCCAGGTTCCAACTTTCTTCCATGTAACAAATGTGCCTCCAGGCTGGGTAGTCTTCAACATTAAAAAAGAAAAAACACAATTTTGTTGCGGCAATAATGGAAAAGTATATTGTAAACAAATCAGGAGTTTGATTCAAAAAGCATTACTTTGATATAACAAACATTAAAAGCAGGATTTAAAAAAATCCTCATAACACTGGGAGATTAAAGCCTATTTAGATAGCTAACAACAGACAAACAAACATATCCTTATAATAATTGAAAATTAAAGATTTAGCTAGTGTGCTCATTTTCTGTACTGGAATTTGTGAAGAATGCACCTCAACAGACTAAAATCATTAAACGTATCAACGTATCCACTCTATTGATCGTAACACAACGGCTAATTGTAAAAGAACTAAGAAAAACCTACGCAGAGAAAAATGAGTTACCATCTTGTTCTGACCAATATATCTCGTACACATTTGAAAATGTAAGAATTATTAAAACTCATAGAGATGACAGATGCAAGCGAAGACAGCCAAGATAGTCCGTCATTAAATATCTATCTTTTGTGGTACTGTACCTTTTAGATGATTATATAGCACTTTCGATGGCTGAGGTGCAGTTCAACCACTATCTATTCATGCTGAATGTAAGACATTTGGCAGGAACAACATAATGTGGTCGCAAGTTCAAGATCTGATCTATGCATATATAATACTTGAACTATTCTCAGTAAACATTCGGTGAAACAAGATCTGAGCAGTCCAGCAATTAAAGATTAGCCTATGACTAGGAAGAATCGGCAACCACTTCCTCGGCAACTGATTTTAAATAAAGTCTTTACGTTTTTGTTTAGCTAGACATGTACTTACTTGCAAGTTGCCAATGTCATATACGGAAGGAGCATCAAAGTGACTGTCAAAATAGACATGTTCACCTGAAAAGAACACAGAGTTTCCCATGTCACCAATTGCAAACAGATATACTTGAGTGCAAAACGGTAGATCTATACATACCTATTAAATTTATACTAGTACTAGCTATCGGGAGACAAAAACTTGATAATTATCATCGGAAGTTTGAAGAACACAGTTTGAATCAAAGATTAATTGAGCTACAAACGAATCCTCTCCCTGGTGCTTTACTGATTTTTTAGATGACTGATTAGCCGAAAGATTACAAGCTAAATAGAGATAAAGTTTCACGAACACCGGCTGATTGAGTTGACGTACATACAGCTCGATTTTTAATTTACACTCTCGTACTTGGCACGATCGCCGATTGAGTTTATATTGTCTACGTTGTATCTCAGTTGCTCTTCATTAGTTATCTGATGTTACGATGTTACGCCTACTCTATTTTTGCTCCTAGGGCTTAACACTCGGCCACCTCTTCAACCTCACATCTTCGCTCAGCTCGCTCGTTGACAAATATTCTATCAATTGTTATTATTAATATACCGGCATTTTTACTTAAATTAATGATCAATAAGAGCTCAAACAGGAACCATAAAATTCTCACCTGCTGCCCCAACGAAACCTGTCTTTTTATCTTTCATCTTTGATAACTCATCAAAAACCACTTTTCTTAGCACAGAGGCAGGGTGGACCTGATACGATGAGCACAATTTAACAACCACGAAATAAGCAGAGTACTTGAAATGAAAATGTAATCAATCTATTTTAAATTTATTCTGAAATTAATATTTTTTGAATACTGTCACTTTAGTTCGATAGTACGTGCGTTTTGATTGGTCTACAAGTGTGTTTTCATATAACGCTATGAAGCACGAAAATGACGTGGCAATATGGTTTACTGGCTCCAAGTTGTGAGAATTTGCAGTTTTATGAATGAAGGTATACATATGCACTTCGTATTTCGTCTTTCTCTTTGTTACGACAAAAAATAATCTTATAAAAGAAATAAAACATGTTAAAACCCGACTACGACTACGTCTCGGGTTTTCACTGATCTGCTCTCGAATTCTCCCAAACGTTTGCCTCGGTTTTCACCAGGCTATGAAGGCACTGATAACATGTTTTATTTCTTAAACATTACAGTTAACAGTGTAAGTATATATAATATGTGCAAACCTTAAAGTACCTTATCAAATACTTACAGGAGATATTTTTCCTGCACGTGCAAGCCGGTCAAAGGCTTGATAGTAGGCATAAACAGCGTCATAAACTTGCGGTACAAAGGCTGAGGTTGTGGGAGGCTGAAAGTACAAAACACATTTTCATTAGAAACATATTGTTAACTGTAAAATGCACAAAACCTTTTCACTTCTCTGTGATTATATCTTTCTGTTGTATCAAATACAAAACAACGAAACGTTTAGCGTAAATGAATAATTATTCACAACTACTGGAATTAACACCATTCTCGAATTAACGTTGCCTCTAAGAACCCAATGCAGGTTCACCCAATAACATTCCAAATTTATCCCAAACTTGTGAAAATTACCAGCTAAATTCACGATCAATACTTACAACTGAATGAATAACTCCTGGGTAGTCTGTTGATTTTTTCTTCAACCACTTCACTATAAGAGCCAAATACTTGGCTTTACTGCCCACTGGAACAGAGTAAGATATGTTATGTAAATAGCCAATACTAACAACTTTAACTCGTTTCTTCCAAAGTTAGTAGAGTCGACTGGTTAGGGAACTTGACAACTATCTTTGTTACATGTTTTGGTTCTCCTTTTCCCTATTGAAATGTGACGCTGACCGTGCACAAATAACAAAAGGCTTTGAGATGTAAATGAGCAAAAGGCCAATAGACAAATGAAGCATCGCATCTAGAATAAACGATCCTAACCGTGACATTGCACACAACATGAAACAAAGAAACATTGTAATCTTCTTTGCAGTTTGGTAAGTTACCTAACCAGTCCACTCTAGCAACTTTGTTCAGTCCCAGTTGTATTGTTAAAATCTCCCAACTTTAGCCCATACTTTTCATCGAACAAGTTTGAGAGAATTTTGCTTTTAATCCTCAGTAGTTTGCTATGTTTGATCAATTCTCAATTTCTTACTACCAAATGTCTTATTTTGTACGTGTAATGTAAGGAGAAATTGGTGTTGTTTAATAAGTTATTTTTAAATCAGCTCAATTTAAAAAGGTTTAAAAGCTTGAAGGAGAATGTCAAGCCAGAGCTCAACATCATCATCAGTTACTAAAAGTTGTTTTTTCTTGCTAAAGGCTAGAATCTCATGATCACTAAAGTTAAAATAAATCAGACCTTTAAAACTTTAATAAAAAAGGGATAACTTTGCACTAGTGATACTAAAATCTGACTCCCTGATATCCCTCTGATAATCTCCATTAGTCAAGTGTTTAGCAGAAACGTTAATTTATTTAGCTAGTATATTGTTACGGAACTAAATGGATTCTTCTTACTTTTTGGCATTGTTCCAACAGCTCCTTTCATGGCCCCCCTTAGAGTGGCATGATTAAGAACCCCAAGTGATGTCATACCAGCACCACCAAGCCACACCCAGCCTTGTCCTGTCATACCCTACGGGCAAATAAGTATTGATAATATTTTTAAGAAATGATAATCAAGCTTTTTCCTTTATAAAGTACCATGGTTGCCAACAAAATCTTGTTCAATCAATTTTATATATCTGTCAAAAACTCTAGTTTTACATTTCATGTTTATCATTGTTGAGTACCTAAGAATAGGTAGGTGACATTTGCCGTCTCCCTTTCTAAAATATAGATTAAAAATGTTTTTATTTTAAATAAAGCAGAAACACAGCACTACTGTAACTGTAAGTAAGTGCCCTTATAGTTAGCTTTAGTTGTATTTGGTTTAGATCAGATTATTCAGTAAATATGGTCTGAGTAAGAGTCCAGGAACCTGGGATAAATCACAAAACAATTTTTGTACGTGTGTATTAAATAATTAATCTGATTTAGTACTGATGATGACCATAGTATATATCTATTTTATCAATTAATACCTTTAGCTTAGCTTGCAGAAAAGCAGTTTTGATATCCTGTGGGTTTCCAAAAATAACATTCACCCTTGTCCTGGCATCTTTCAACTGTGCAAAAAAAGCAGTTTAAATATAATGTAAAATAAATATTATAAAAATTCTTGACATTATTATCAATAACTACTTTAATAATCAAGGGACAATTGTACCACAATAAGGGTGAAAATAAATCCATTACTGCCAAGTTTTTCCAGATTGACTTTTTACTATTCATGCGATATAGGACTATATGTTTACAGCTATTAGTTAATTCAAATGTTAAAAACTTGTTAAACAAACCTGCTGCAACTTCTTGCTTATCTCCTTGGCTTTGGCCCCAGCACTGAATTTAGGAGAATCTATGACGCGCACCCCTTTCAACTTGACCTGTGACTCAAATGTATCGGACAGCATTCTTGGATAATCATCAGTTGAAGAAAGTATTCCAATCTAATGTAATGAGAAATAAGAGTGTTTCCTCTCAAGTTTGGAGTAATTGGGATAGGTGAAATATTAGCAGGTGAAATATTAGCAGGTAAAATGGACTTAATTGTGGGTAAAACTCAAATATAATATAAGTGAGTTTGTTGTATTGCATTAACAACGATGCAAGTTGGAAATTAGAGACACTTCTTTTCAAAAGTAAAATTTGTCTGAGAAAGGTATCCCAAATAAATGGGGGACTTGAAACTCTTTCAAAACTTAGTAGTATATATATGGTAGCTGGAATAAACAGGTCCAAGATGTATATTTTCTTTACACTAAATAAAATGTCCCATAGAAATTAATCCATAGAAATTAAATATGCATAATCTACAGTATAAAAAATTAAACTATTGGGGACAAAAAGAAATGAGAGGACCTAGGGCAAATCCTCCCTCATATATTTATTAATGGAGGGAGCTGTCATTTACACCCCATTTCCTACGCAAAACATCATTATCATTGTCAATCTTTTCTAGATCCTTACCATTTCATAATCATGTTCAAAATTATCATGGTGATTATATCCATTAGTAATTAATATTTTTTGTCACAAACAAACCCACAAAACTTTACCTTTCTCCAGTTGTAATTAGTTACCAAGTCCCTCAAAGCTCGTGCTTGATGCTCATCACTAGGAATAGTTCTAAAAAACCGTGGATACTTTTTCTTATCAGACAACTTGGTAGATGTGGACCCATATGATATCTGTGTCAATGTTGGAGCTATGAAAACAAAATTAATTTTCACAGTAATTTGTTAAATAGCTGTAATCGTTTTCTTAGCATATTAGTTATTCTCTATACAGTACATGTTTACACCACATACATCAGCTAAAAAAACTATCAACATTGTCCCTAGAGAGCAAAAGGCGAATGGAGTGATATGGTATGGGAATGTGTTGAGGAGGGAAGATTGGCATGTTTTAATGAGAAAAGCATTGGAGTTTGAAGTGAAGGGAGAGAGGAAGCGAGGACACGACCAAAGAAGAAGTGGAAGATGCAAGTGGTGGAGAGGAAGAGTGTTAATGGTTTGGAGAAGGAGGACATATGCTTTGAATCGAGTGAGATGGGAGTTGGAGAGATCGCTGTTAGAGTGGGGTAAATCCAGCCACCCCCATTTACAGGGTATAAACCTGGATCAAAATTGGTTTGATTGATTGTCATTCTAGAGATAATTTAACCAGTGCTACATTTTGGTGTACATACTTTAAACAATTATTCATCCCATGTAAGGTTATCCAAAAATCCAGAATCCAGGAAACTTTTGCTTGTGGATCCAGAAAATATTGGATATACACAGAACTGGGAATCCTACTCTTTGGAATTCGGAATCCAGGTCTCGGAATGTGGAATCCCAAAAAACAGAGCTTTTGGAATCTGGAATCTACTGAGGTGGAATCTTGAATCCAATACCTGGTATCCAGAGTTTACATTATAGAATCTGGAATCCAAGACTGGGGCATGGATTATGGCCCGAAAAAGTTAAGGGTGTGGAAATGAAGGGGAGGGGAGAAGAGTTCACTGAAAGGAGCGCTGTATAAAACACTAACCCCCCAAGCAATAAATAATATTTAACATGTTCATTATTATCAATATTAATAATATTATTAGTATTTCTTATTGTTATTACAGAAAATTACATATTACTATTAAGACTGAGATTGAGAAACAAACTCTTGCCTACCATTTTCTCTGAAATACTGATGAGAGGCTATTGAGCAAGATGATCGAAATGCACCCACTACTCCCACAATTTCTGAATCTGCTGCTAATTGCTGTGCAGCTAGCTTACACATTGTCCCAGGATTTCTACCTCCATCTTTGACCATAGCTATATCATAGAATATAAATGCAAAAAGAATCAAACTGAGTTGAAATTAAATATTGATTTGTAAAGCAGTTTATTACAAAATGAATATAGCTGTAATTATATTAAAATAGAAATTATGTTTTAATAGAATATTATGTATTTAAACACAGCAAAAAAGTACAATTCATAGAAAAGTTTTAAAATATATAAGAATCTTTTATTAAAAGTCAGACTTACAGCTAAAATCAATGGAGAGGTTGACTTTACTGTTTCTGAGGGCAGCTTCTTCATTAATAAGTTCAATAGCAAGTTTGAAGGCAGACTCCTGATAACAGAGAATGTAATTTATGAAATCACAGGTATGTACTTGAATATGGTTTTTAAACATATTGTTTTATACAATATAATATTAAAAAAATATATTAAATGAACAAAAACAATACCAATTTAGACACATTAACTAGAAGATAAAGAAAATTTGACATCACTTAGTACGATGAAGAGCAAGATATGTGAATGGAATGTGACTCAAACAAGTATTATAGGCCCTTGCTATACAATGTGTACAGGTTTATGAAGATTAAACCTCTAATATTGAAAGAGTTTATAAATACTTACAAGCTCTTTTCCCAGGACTGTAGTTGCCCCTAAAGAGTTATCCAATGGCCCAATGAAACCAAGTTTTACTTTGATTTGCTGTCCTGTTACATCAGCTGAAAAATGGACGTTTTCTTTTAAACTAAGTAAATTTGAATATTAAATCAATGGTGACTTTTTACCAGGATCAAAAACAGAAACTTTAAGATCGAAAAGATATACGGGAAACACGCGGGATAAATTACACACAACGCGTTCATCAACTAACCGTAACCGGCTGTGAAAACAATTGGTTATTCAATCCACGCTCGAACTGTTAACAGTCACTCTAAATTGCTTAGAAATTCATGAAAAGTGAAAAGGATGTTAAAGTTTAATAACTAATATATTGTAAGTGCCAACGACGAAAAGCTATTCTTGAAACGCAAGAAAAATGTAGCAAACTTTTCGTGGGACCTTTTAAGTTATACTTATAGTGGATAGAGCTGAAGTCAGAGACAGCGAGAAGAAAATTTAATGAAAAGCCTTTTTATTTAGTCCGAAACTTTAAAGTATTAATACAATTATTACAACATTAATTTTAGTGCACAAAAAATTATTTGCTTGCTCTTGGCAGCATAAATATACAACTGCCGTTATTAAACGTTAAAAATCCTGATTTCCTAAGGCATTAAATTAATCGTCAATCAAGCATTGTATTTTGTTAATTTCTATGACTAAACCCTGCTGCTTCAACTTAATCTAACTATCAAAACTTAACAAAGGAAAAACAAAGGAAACGAAAAACTTATTGAGGTGCCATTCACAATTAAGTCTAAACTCTATAGTTGGATAAGATATAGTTGTTCACCCACAAACAGATTTATTTTAATAGCAAAAATCTTGGAAGTCTTGCAGCAGATTTAAAAATTAAAACATATAAAACTTCACAATTTTAAAAAGAAGATAGGCGAATTAATAAAAACATCAATATAACGCACGTTTAAAACGCATATTTAAGCATCTGAAGACAACTGCCGTGTCCCATTATTCACACCAAATTTTCGAATCCGGATTATAATTACTTACCCGTAAATTCAACCACACAAAGGTGCAAGAGAAAAAAAAAGGAACCAAAAATAAGCATCTTCGTTACTCTCACAATGTGGCAACGCATGGAGCACAGGAAAACGCACTTCTATTCAAACCACACAGTACAGTTTTGACACTAGGTGCTCCAGCATGGCAGTCTCTCTTCTCACATCTATGTCAATCATCCCGCAGGAAATCCGGTTTTCCCGAATAGTTCGCGCGATTTGGGACAGACTTGACTTGTGTTCAGAAATTTGAACGTCATACAAAAAGATTGCATTGAAATTTTTTCTTTAACTGAAGTTGACAGAAGAATTTAACATATTCTTTAAACAAACATAAAAATAAGCTGGAGGTGAAGTATTTAAAAGAGAATGAAAAGCGCTTTTCTCTGAATAATCCAGAAATAATAGCGAAAAACAAAAGAAATTTGTGGGGTTTGTTGCCTTGTGAAGATGCTGATAATTTTAATCCCTTAATCCAGTTTAAGGTATCGATTATCTTGTGCTGAGCTACGAAGACCGACCATGTCAGGTTTTTAGCTTTGAAAGGAAAAAGACTCTCAACTAGTTTTCAAGAAATAATAACAGAGATCTTTTCTCAATAATCTCAACAACAAAATTTTGTAGATGTTAAAATATGTATACATTTTGTAAGAATTAGTAACTTTAAATTTTCGTAAACTAAAATCCAAAAACAGATATTTTTAATAAACATTTTCAACTGAAGTCGTTTTTAATAAGAACTTGCTTGCGTCCGTTTTTCTCACCCATTTCGCAAGCGCTGATTTAAAATTGGCCAAATATCGAATAGCACTCTGCAAAGAGGCGGAGCTTCAATTCAACAATTGTTTACCTTTCGATTTACTTTTGCAAACATTTAGCAATAAAGGAACAATCAAGGAAATCTGGTTTGTTTTCCTAGCGCTTTCGGAAAAAAACCCGATAGAAAAAAGCAAGTTATGAGAACTGGCTCCACGAAAAATTAGTACATTCCTAAAAGCGTCACTAGGTCTATGGCTGTTTTTTCTTGACCTAAGCTTAAACATCCCTAATTCAATCACGTCCCGTGCTAGAGTTATCTTCATTTCCCACGTTGAATGGGTAAATTACGAATGCTCATGTTTCAGAAGACGATGTTGAAGGATTGTCTCTCCAGCGTCAAAAAGACGCGCGGGATGGAATCCGATACCCGCCTTCGCATACCGGGGCCATTAATCATTACTAACAAGCACGATGAAACTTTTGAAACCAACCGTTTAATTTGGTGATTATATCTCGCTAACAAGACAGATTTACTAATTTATGATCAACACGTTCCCTACTTGTTCTCAAAATGGAAGAAGGACACATTTGAGAAGGAACCTAAAACATATGGAGCAAGGCTTGTTTGTTCCTATCTTGGGCTACAATACTCGTCAATAGCACCGGGAACGCCCTCTGGAATGTAAGTTCTCAAAATAGCATCATCTTTTTTCTATCTGGTGAATTATATCCGATCAGTTTTTTACCATTCCTGTTTGCACCCTGTGCTATAATATAGTGTCAAAACTTTCACCCTTAACTTCACACTGTTGCAAAAGATCTCCGCCGAACAAAGTTGAAATATCGCTAAATTTGATATAATTTGTTGCGAACTAGCATTGTGGGCAATGTCAAGATTATAACAAAGATTAAATTCAGCTTTTTGCTGATTTTATTCTATTTTCCCTCAGGTTGTGTATTTGCAATAATTGGTAAACGACGAAGAATATGTTTCCTCACGGCGGAAAAATGGGGACTTGAGGGATTGATTTAGTAAGGCTTGTTTTTGTCTCTTCATTTCTTGACAAAACCATAAATACGGCAGTGCGACTCAAATTTAAGAAAGAGCAATGAGCGTAGATGAATAATTGTTAAATAATAAATTGCTCGAGATGCCCGTTACCCTAAAACTACAATGACAATAGGAGTATGTTCCAGGTTCGTAAACCACAGGAATCTTGGATACCATACAACAGTCTCACGAAATTAGAAAAACCCAACCTAAAGTCAAGTGAAGTCTCTATTTATTTATTTATCCACACCACATGAAATCAGCCATGAAAGGCTGAGAAATATAATTTACTGTGGAAAAACTTAAGTTGTCCGTTAAGCTGATAAAGCTTATAAATCTAGAGGAATGGTTACCCAACAAATTATGGTTTTTACAAAGGATATAATTTGAGAAGCTTCCAATTGAAATAAATTAAACATCTTTTCCTGTTGTCGAGAGTCTCTTAATTTTTCACCAGGAATATTAGTCGAAAATTCCTTTCCTTTTTAAAAATATTCAAGAATCGAAAATCAGCAATAACAATAATTCATCTTTTCAGTCGTTTTTCATTATTTCAACGTGTCGTGAAAAATCTAAAGACCGTTTATTTTCTTCTACAGGAAGAGAAGATATTTGCAGTGAAATGGATTGAAGTTGCCCGAAACCACAAGCACACGGAAGGTCTTGGTGTATAAACCAATATTAGATCTAGAGGGAGTGTTGTTTCTATCAATAAATTATCTTTTCTTACTAAGCTAACGAAAAATGGATATTTTTTTTTTCATTGTACTACATTTTAAAAATGTTTCTCCTGATATGTACGAGGAAGGAAAATTCTTCATTAAACTGTGATACTGTAATACCAAAACGAAACTATGATATAACCGTCCTGTACATGTATTTCTTTTTTTTTTTTTACATTTTTTCACTTCTTTAAATCTACTTACAACTTAAAATAAAAAACTTTGCATCATTTAAAAAGTTTAACTAATAATGAAAGTAGAGAAAATATCATGAACATGAAAAGGTGACTACATCTTACCATCTAAGTCCAATTAGGAAATTTGTCAAAAACCTCTAATCACCCGTTATACTTATAGTTTTAAGAAATACAATATCAGGCTACTGAACTACTGAATCATTCTAGTTTTATCAGTCACGGCAAACGAAACGAATTTTCCTTGTCAAGAAAATTGTAGAAAACAAGGAAACAATACTGAACTGAGTACGAGGTTTGTTTGAAAGCAACGCAACCGAGGGAATATCAATATATACAAGAATTACAAGTACATAACCTTTTCTGTTCCTTCTGCTTTTTTGAAGTAAAAGTTAAAATTCTATTTTACATGAATACTAACATTTTAACTAGAATACATCAGTATTCTAAAATTCTCATCTAGAGAAAATATTTAACCTGTGTGCATTCTATCGCCTGCAAGGGCTTCACCAATGGTGGAATCACTGATTAGCCCATGCACTCTTTTAACTTCGTCGTGAAGGATAAAGAAAAGGTTAATTCAAAATATGCAGTTTATTTGATAAAACTTACATTACCGAACGAAGTTAAGAACATTAATTAAGTTACTGAAAAACCAGAAAATAGTGTAGCCGTATTTTCTTGAACAAATCAAATGTCGAGGAACTTCTGGCAAAATATTGTTGTACATTCAATGAAACGTTTTGTAGTTTGCTCGTCCGTTATGTAGTAAAATTGCGATCGATTCTAAAAAGTCAGGATATAGAAATGTATCTTGTTTTATGAAAAACAAAATAACTGAAAACAAAACCATAAAACCTGATGAAATATCCCGACGTGTGAACAGAATTATAACGAAGTTTGCAGATGTGTTCAAAATAAACAATCTCGGTACCAAATTCATCGTTTGGCTTGTAAAAAAGGTATTCAGAAATCGACAAGTATCAATTATAAATTATTTCTTGTTTTTTTGTAAAATGAAACTGAATGGGAGTTTAGAAATAAAGTGATTTTTGGATCAAATGTCCATTTGCGTGATTCGGGTATTTGTTTGATTGTGAATTTAAGAAATGTCTCCGAAGGCGCTAATTTAATTTATTTCGCGACAAGCATTATTTTTATTCCAAAGGCACTAAATAGAAGCCTGCATAACAAAATTCGTTTACTATGGCAAGATTTATTGCATGGGCATGATGGAGAAGAAAACAGTTATTTCTTTCGTTAAATTGATTGTATTATCCAAATTTTAGAAACATAATACAAAGAATGCTTGTACATGATTCAGTAGTTTACTTTGTCATTAAGAAAACTGCGATGTTGCTTCACTTTCCAATGCAAGGAGTTAACTACAGAAATTGGAGTTGGATTGAAACTTTGCATTGTAAAAACATTTTACGTTTTTGTTTCGTTTTGCATTGAATTGCCTGGCAAACTGAAGGTTTTCTGACTAAAAGTAAATCTTTGCTTCAGTTCTAATAACAAGATTCTTGATGATCTTGTTGCTTTAGTTTTGCACTGACATTTTTTTAACGGTAGGGAATAAATTTTAGTTAAAGTTGTTTTAAAGACCATTTACGCAAGAAAAAAATACTTGGAACTTGCTCATATGCATATCAAGAATGCATTATCACAGTTTAGAACCAAATTCATTCAATTTCAAGCTTATGAAGAAATTTTCAACAGATATGGAAGTTCTTTTATTTAATAATTGTTACAAAAATATAAGTAGACTGGTACGTTTGTATCTTGTTGCTACATTTTTAGTTTTAATTAAACTGAGGCAGTGGAATCTTTCTGTCATCAGGTTTAATTTCAAGTTACTTTAGTTTGTGCTATAAAACAGTGACAAGAATGCCTGTTCAGTCGCACACTCAAAGCTTCATATAAAAAAACTATATGGTTTCGGTTTTAGAAATTTCTGAAAATAATTTCGCTGTTCATTCCATATTTACTTCCTATAAAGCTTGTTATTATCGTATTTAAGTTTTTGTTAAGGTGGAAAATCATACTACAATCATTTATTTTCAGTCAGCACTAATACGAAGGTCTAACAAGATGGACAATTTACATTTCAAATCACAGCATGCTAGAGACAACAAAATCAAGGCCTTATCGAACTAAAATTGGCTTAAATTGCAAGCGTAATGCAAAAAGTATATCATTAGATTGCTAACAAGCTGTCTGACAAAACAAACAAGTCGCAGAACCAGATATCAAGTTTGCATTCCTAGATCCTTGCCAATGCCCAACCTCTGATCTTTTAAACTGATAACTGCCTCGCTGACAAGCGTTTGTGTACCAATCCCAAAATAAATGGGGGATGAGAAAATTCTGAAAAATTTCATAAATGGGGGGATCAAAATAAATGGGGGAGTGAGTCTTTCCGCAATTATTTTTAAACAATTACGATTTGTCCTATACGATGTACATACTGAACTGGTGCAGAGGTTAAAAACATGGCAGCTGATAAATAGATCAAAATTTGAGAGCAGATTGGGCAAATGCAGAGATTGGATGATGCTTTTAAAACAAGACAACAGAGACCAGCAAAGATATGGATAAATTTATTGAGTTCTAAACTCTGGATTCTTCCAAACAAAAATGGAAAAACTAACACCAAACATGACACTGGTCAGTAAAATTTATATCTTTAAATTTTCACTGCTTGATGATCGTACAAGAACTTGAAAAATAATAAGCCCTCCCAGGTGGAGAAAAAAATTGAAAAATTAATAAGTCTCCTGGGACGCTTATTTGGCACTTAAGAGTAATTCTGTAACATTGTGTGGCTCTTAAGGAATGTCAAACAATTGCAATTGCAGTTCCTTTCCAAATAACATTTTGATTTGATGTATCTGCAATAATAACTTCTGTAATGTTTGTCCAGGGTCCAATGTGTGATCTTTTGTGGAGTGACCCTGATGACCGCGGTGGCTGGGGAATCTCTCCACGTGGAGCAGGATACACATTTGGGCAAGATATTTCAGAAACATTCAACCACACTAATGGCCTTACGCTTGTAGCTAGAGCACATCAACTTGTCATGGAGGTATGCAATAAAGTAATCTTTTTTTTTATATAATTTTTATTATTATTTTTACGTTAAAACTACTGTAGATCCATATTGCATTTAAATTGACATTTTTTCAGCATGTCTTGAGGCCTGTTCAAACTGATCAAACATTATCAAATGTTGAGTTCATTATGTTTGACCCATTTTGAAGATCACAATCAAACATGTTGGATAGTGTTGGACGGTGTTGGACAATGTTGGAAGAAGTTTGACTTTGTTCAGACTTTTCATCCAACGTTTACAAACATTTTCATTTGTGTGTTCAGTACATACATCTTACAAACATTTCTGCAAAGTAAGAAGTAATATCCTGTATCACTGATCTGAATCGATTACAAGGATGCTCACAATCACTGCTGTGCCTGCGGGTCCTTAAAAAGTCTTAGTTTGGATTTTGAGTTTTTAAGGCCTTGAAAAGGTCTTAAAATTGGGAAAGTTCTTTGTTTAGGTCTTAAAATGTCCTAAATTTGATTTTAAGTCAAGATGTTCCTTCCACAGATTAAAACTTGAAGTTTTTTTTGGCTATGTTATTTGTCGTGCACACAGAATGCCTCGAAGAAGCATTGCAAAAGGCACGGAAAAGTGCAGGAGCAGTCACTTCAAAACCTGCAATCCTGTTGGGCTGCAACATTCTAATCTTTTAATAGATCGTGTGAGCAACATTTTAATTTTCACAGGTCTTAAACTTTGAAAGTTTGGATCTTAAAAAGTCTTAAAAAGGTCTTAAATTTCCTGAGTTATAGCCTGCAGGAACCCTGACCTTTGACAACAGGGGTTTTAATACCATCTCCTACCCATCATGAGTGAAATAAGTATCATCGAGATACTGACCTGTAAGGAACTTGGTGTCATTGATTTTGTCATCTTTAACAAGAGGAGTTTTAATTTCATCAGCGAAAGGTTCTACACATAAGATCAATAAATACAGGAAAAGGAGCTCTGGGGTCACTCTGTGGGACTCCTGCTTTCAAAAAATGATGCTGCTCGCTTGATGTTGGCAGTTTGGTACACATTGCTTCGATATTTTTTCTATTTAAATATTGTTTCAGGCTAAAATAATTGTGTTCTTT
Source organism: Zoanthus gigantus (assembly GCA_025331005.2). Taxonomy (NCBI): domain Eukaryota; kingdom Metazoa; phylum Cnidaria; class Anthozoa; order Zoantharia; family Zoanthidae; genus Zoanthus; species Zoanthus gigantus. The sequence goes on from JAOBBB020389656.1 coordinate 27,192, forward strand.
TTCAACTTGCTAAATTTTTTTTTCTGATCAGTTGCTGTGTTTGTGTAATGCAGAGAAAAAATCAAGAACTCGAAGAGAATGTTCAGTCACACAAAAGATCAAACTTGCAGTTAAATACTCAACTTAATGAACAGGTTTGTTTTCACTGCTAAAATTATGTTACATAGCAATATTAATTAATAATTATATAATAATTCTTACAAATAATACTGACTAGATAATACTGAGAGTAATTTTATTATTATTTAGTAACTTTTAAAGGTTGTGTTTAATTTAAGATCCGATGTTATACTGTCTCATATTATAAAATAAATGTAACTTTTCCAAGCCTAGCATTTTACTGGAGCCAATACTTATCTCTAGCTAGCTAAATCCTTTACGAGCCTAGTGGCCCATGGAGCGGGTGCTTATCTCCCGTTTCTGTAGTGTTAAGCGGATGAGAGTCTTTGACTCCCCCTGGATGGGACACTAATCCATCGCAG
>JAOBBB020389657.1:0-17852 GCA_025331005.2 Zoanthus gigantus
TTATAGAAATAAGTATAAATAATTGAATATTGACCAGTACATAACTTTTGGGAAAGACAAAGATTCACAGGATCGGGGAATTAGACATATTACACGAGAAGCTAAAATAATAATACAGCCTTGATAACTCAACTCATTATATCTCGGAGGTACAATGAGCTCAGTTATCAAGGTATATTCAAATCCAACAGATCAATATATGTTGGTAATTAAATAAGTTACTTATTTGAGGTGGTGATGTGTTATTGGAGGCGTCATGCATTAAGATGCCAACTGACTTGAGGTAAATAAGATGTACAGGTAGTAGATTAGAAGAGATGAAGAAGGTTACTGCGGGAGTATTATAGTCACAAAAATCATGAAGCGAAGGGCACGTTTCTGATGACGTAGGATTTTGTTTCTGTGAATTTTGTCTGCCCTGCTCTACACTGTTATACCATATAATGAATAGGGTTGAATCAGTGATCTATATATATGTTGTAAAGTGTTACGAAATGTCTTAGTAAAGCAATAATATCAATCGATGTACTTATTATAGAGGCTATATGTAAAATGTGATGTTTCCGGGAGAGATTCTCATCAATATGCACCCCTAAATAGTAGTCATGTGGGTTCGTATCTACCAAAAATACCGAAGTTTAATTTATGCACGAAGAGGGTTTCCGAAGGTTTCCGAAGATTTCCAAAGATTTTCCAAAGATTAGTTTATTCAAAATGGCGGTTACGCGGTTTTACCTGTCAGGGGGTGTGGCGTGACACAGTTATTCAACCGTCTTGGTTGGGTTCCATTTTACGTTGAATCTAGAATTGTGCTATGTACACTTGTCTACAAGTGATCCCGGGGCATGGTTCCGTCGTATTTAAAGGACTGTTTATAGAAAAACAGCCAAAATCATTCCAGATTAACCAGTTATTGTAAACTAAATTTCCTCTGCCCAAACGTCAAACGCAAAACCGCAAGTGGACGAACATTTGCTGTGTCTGCATGCATAGAATGGAACTCTCTTCCCATTAAGACCAAAAGAGCGCCGTCCATAAATCTTTTAGAAAAACACTTCTGCATGTTTGCGTCTTTTAATGAACAGAAATACTTATGGCATTTTAACCCTTAAATGACATTATTTATTTGCATTTTAGATTAGGTTTTCAGGCGATACTTTTAATCTTGTAAATAGGATTTTATATTAACGGGATTTTTAAATTATTGATATTTGTAATTTTATTATGGGCCACAAGTTTATTAGTGTTATACACTATTTAGTGAAACCCAAATACAGTCTACCACTACTACTAGAGGGGTGGGTGACGGTCAGGGGGTCTACTTTTTTAAAAAAGGGAGAAAAAGAATTCACGCTTATGTACACGTAGGTAGCCCACACAAAATAATAATAATAAACGGTTCGGTAGCAAAAAGTCTCTTTAATATTGTATTTTTTTAACAACATATTTTTTAATTAGAGAAGCACGAGGCGAAGCACGAAGCACTCTAGTTTCTCGAGTGCTCTCCAAACTTGTCAAGTGCATCCATAACTCGATAGATGCATAGCTAAAACATGGACCATTTCGTAATTTAAAACGTTGTAAAAAAAATTTTAAACGTTTTTTAAAAAACGTTAAAACGTTTAACGTTTTTTCTTTCAAAAAAAAGACGTTAGAAAGTTAATATCATTGTAAATACGTTAAAAAATGGTTATTCCCCATTCCTCAATCCTTTATTCCTCAATCCTCCATTCCCCATTCCCGGTTTTACTAACGTACCGATTTAGAGACACTGTCGCTGACATATTATTTACCTGATCAATTACGATGCTTTGTGGATCTGAAATAATAGTTATGTTAATTAATAAATTATTTTTAATGAAAAAAGGACTGAAATTTCATTCATTACTGTGCCTTGTCCAAAACAACAGCTTTCACGGCAGAACGATAACTGAAATTTCACTCTATAAAATTTCCAGTCTTTCTTTGGCTGTTAGAAAGGTTTCCATATTTTGCCGTCACAATTTCCGAGCGGTTTCCTCACCATTCGGGTTAAAAGGAAACTATCTCGATCAAACATTTTCTTTACACCAAAGACAACAGCTTTCAGTTTCACTTCTCTCTTCAGACCTAAACATCAGATCAGTTGTAACTACTATTGCCGAGGGAGATTGATCTCTTTCTCGAACGAGTCCAGCTAAAATTTGATGAAGAAGCGATTAGTTGTAATCCGTCGGGAGAACCGAACAAAAATCCCTTTTGAAAAATAAAATTTCTAAACAAACTTTAAAAGTAGGAAACGTGAGTCAGTTTGATATAAGCATTTTGTAAGAATTTTGAGAACTTTGAAACCCGAGTTGAAGAACAAGGACCTTGGAAGACAAGAGATTCCAAGAAGAAGAATACTGAGTTATGAAGAAATCAACGTCAGCGAAGATATTCAAGCTTTCTAGAAAAAAAAACAAAACAAAACAGAAAACCTTTTCTGCTGATTACTTTTCCGAATGTCCATAACTAGAAATACTAAAAAATGTTTTCCTGGTTAATCACAATCATTGAAATATACTCAAAAGTGATTGGTGCATAAACTGCTGTATTTTGCACTAACTAATCTGCAAAATTGTAATCGGACAGTTGGCTGTACTCGGACATCTGTAATCGGACAGTTTCTTGAGCCGATCATTTTAAGTATTTTCAGCTAAACCACCAATCAGAATATAGATTAAAGTCACCATAGTAGGGGTCTTTTCCAAAGGCTATTTTAAGCCATTTCTAAAGCATTTTTCCATATTTATTTTTTTCGGAAATTGTATTTACCATAAATAAAAAATTGCAATTAAAAGCTATTTTTCAAATTGCACTTTTTTGCTTTTGGGAAATTATAATGATTGTGATTAACACGTAACAGGATTTCGTGTCGTCCAATTCCGTGTGTAATCATAGTCGTGATTAACAAATTAGACTCCCGCTTTGCGGTCGTCCGATTTTATTAGTCACTCGTATGATTACTAACCCAGTTGGACTCCACTCAGTCCTATAACCATTATTAATAGCTTTAGCTGACGTGTACAAAGTTCGTTCGAACAGTTCATTTAAAATAAAGCGATATAGATCCTATGCAAAAATGGCGGCGGTTTTAATATTCTTTTGTCTACATTCATATTAACCCTACTAGCTTTGTTTTTGAGTTCAACTTTCAAAAGCCGGAATATCTTACCACAAACGAGGCTAGTAGAGCTAATTTTATTTTATTTTAATGGTCAAAGACGAAACTTGTTTCAACAGATTGTCCCTAAAGCCGAACTTAAAACCAAACTACAGTTTCACAAACATGGCGGAAGAGGAAAACAGATAGTGTTACAAAAATTTCTTGAGTGTTTTTTATAAACAAATACTTGATTAGCAAAATTTGTGTCTAACAATCATTAATGTTGAAGTAATTTGCAGATTTACTTGGGATAAAAAACCATGAGTGATAACTTCTGGTATTTTAAAGCAAGCAGCGAAAACTAACTTAATATTTAACAATTATTCTCAGAAGTACGAGGTGAAAAGTTGCAAAATATTCATGGAGATGCGAAGCGTCAAGGTTAATATTCTAAAAGCCACTATTCACCGAGACTGAAGAGAATAATTGTATTAGTATATACAAACGAGGTGACCTCAAGAAAAACTCGACAAATATTAGGAACTTTGAATGTTATTTTCTCACAAACGTTTTAATTTATGTGCGCACCAAAAGTTGCGACTCTCGAGAAATGGCAAGCAAGTGCAATCGCTCGCCTAACATGGCAAGTTGTGAACTACTGTTCCTGAGTTTTGTAGTAGCTACACTGTAAGCAACCTTTAAAAGTAACTTTTTAACATTTAGATTTAACATTTTTTTCAGGATGAATCCAATCGTAAGAAAGCTACAGTACAACACAAACAACAATATAAATAAACTTACTTCACCGCCATGTCTGGCAGATGTGATCAAACTCAGATCTGGGGGCAGTGCACCTGCATGAGAAAATACAGATTGAAATTTATTAAAGGTTTAACTAACAAAATCATTAATCAAATAGTCCAATTAATTACTGATACAGTCAAAGCTATTACTAAGAAAGTTTGTAGTCTAAAATTCAGCAACATAAGTGAAGACCACATTTATACTACACCCACCAAACTCCAAACCAGTTTTCCCATTTTTCAGTCCATATAGTATTTTAGCAACAATTTTTAACTTTGGTATTTTAGCAACATTCTTTTAACCTTAGTGTTTTTTCATCACCTTTTTATTAGAGTTTATATAAACTGTATTTTTTAGCAATTTTCTATGCGCTCAGGATACTGTATGTAGCGCAACTATACACTGATGAAGGCCGAATGACCGAAATATTTGTAAAAGCATTTTAATAAAGGGATTCAAGGAGTTGGCAAGTTCGTTGTTTTAATGCTCTTTCTTCAAGTTTGACCGCACAAGCCCGCCGTATCCTTTGTGATCCTCCATGTAAAGGAATCAGCGTGGGAAAGCCGTTTTACTTTATTTCTTGAACTATATATATATATATTACTGGAACAACTAGTGAAATATGAAAGAGAACTTGAACTAAATAGATGACTTAATGTTTAAAACTTTCAGTGTTCCTTAACAACTATATTGCAGTTCACTTGTAATCCGAGTGAAAGTTCAAATGTACTGCTCATCACTTAATAATAATAATGTCAACAATTTCAATAAACAATTGTTCAAAACGAACAAAGGTCACAGTGTCTTCAAAAATACTAATTTCAATACAACTGTTAATCCTGAGCAATCTCTGATTTGCTGGTTGGCCTTTTCTGCAGTAGCTTGCTTTGGTCGGAAGGGGGTTGCTGTTGGGTCCAACTGAGACTGGCAACTGTGGTTGGGACTTGTTGGCCGACAGCTCTAAGGGATAAAGGTGTTGAATTACTCGCTCCAACACTCTAATCTGATCTAACTGTTCCATCTCTGCCAACATTCAACTTTTGCACAACCCCGAGCTTCCAGTTGTTTCTATTTCGGAATTCATCTTGGATTTTGACGACATCCCCCACATTTGCGGTGCCTCTCTCGGAGGCTTCGTAAATACTCTTTGGTCCATCTTGACCACAATGCATCTTTGCAACTAAGGAGGTACTTGGCCCTTTGTCGCAAGTGTGGTTCTTCAAGATAATAGACCTCCATCTCGGGCAGATGGTTTGGTCTCAGGTACAACATGGAGCTTGGTGTTAATACTGAGAGCTCTCCATCTTCTTTTAAATAGCAAAGGGGGCGTCCATTGATTGCTACTTCCATATCTAGAATGAGTTCATAGAACTCTCTCCAGGTCAGATACTTCGGCAACATCATCTTGCCATGAAGCCTTTCAAACAGGTCAGGAACTTGTCTGTTTCTAAGCGCGATCCTAAGTCCAGATAAACCTCGAGTTAAACAACAAGCAAATAGCACTAGATAAGCTTTACCCTTTGTCTTGGCACTGATTCGGTACTTGATTGGGCCGACAAAGTCCACACTAACAGTTACCTGGAGATGATGACTCATAAGCTTGGACTTGAAATCTCTTAAAACCCAAACAATTTCTTCTTACTTTCTTAGCTAACTTTCTGAGGCGTGGGACCCAATATGTGTCTCGTACCTTGGCCATGGTTAGCGTAACTCCCCCATGAATAGTGGCAAGGTGAGCCTGATGAACTAGTTTGGTAGTGAAGAGGGTGTCAGCTGGCAAGAAGATGGAGTAACTTCCCACAATCCTTCCCCTGCTTTCCAGGATTAAGTTGAATATTTTATATCCGTCTCAAATTGCTCTGTGCAACTTACATTTGCCTGCACTTTCTTGATCCACCAGCTTCTTTGGTCATCAATCTCTTCTGTGCTGATTGGTCTTTTCAGTTGATTTGGTTTTGGCTTTCTACAGTTAGACTGGAACCGCCTCACCCACACACTTACTCTCGGCGTTTTCCAAAGACTGAACTTCTCCAAGATTTCTCCAAACACTTTTTTTGTTGTTTGGGCAACAGCAAGAACTTCTTTTGTTACTTTTGTCTCAGCTCTGGTTTCTTCTGAGGACTGAGGAGTAATGCTGACAGGCCACTGGCTGGGGTCCATTAACCATATGGGTCCTTGCTTTCACAATGCTGAGTTGGTCACATTTCCCCCTTGGCTTCCATTGTCCACTGGATTTTGGTCTATTGGAACATTGTGCCAGATATCATCAGTGTTGCTGATTATGTTACAAACAAGATTGGCAACAAACTATCGGTACTTTCCATGGTTGCAAATCCAGTAGAGAGCGATTGTACTATCTAATCAGCAGTGGATAGTTCGGGCTACACCATCAATCACATATCGGACATTTGTTGCTAAGTTTACTGCCATATGTTTTGCTATCGTCTCCAATCTCGGTATTGTCAAGTTCTGCTTCGAAAGGCCTGACTTGGCTGATACATCTCTTATTTTGTCCCACTTTCTTGCTCTACTGCAGCATAAACTACTGCAGAAACCCATTTGGTACCTGCATCTCCGAACGCATGGAGCTCAGTCGAATTCACTATTTCTCTGAATTGAGCACTAGGTCGGGGAAGTGTAGCACTCTCTGGCAAGTTACATAGCCATTTCCTCCATCTCTTGGCCAGAACATCATTAAGCGGGGATGAATATGAATTTTCCACTGAGAGTCATTGCTGAAACAATGGGGGTCATACACTTTGGCCAGGTATGAAAGAACTTCTCTCTTTGTTTGCTTTGCTTCTGAGTTTGAGAATGGATGCTGATGGTGTCGTTGACTTTGTTCCAATTCAGGCCCAGAATCTTGCTGCTAGATGACTTGGTTCCCAACTGCTATTTCGCAAAGGTTACTTCTTCACTGTTACTAGAATCATTGTTATTCTTTAGCTCATGGACATTGGAGTTCCACTTGTAAAGGGTGAAACCACTGAAAATCTGTGTTGCCCCTTGCTTTAGCTGGTGACACTGCTGGACTGTTGGGGCTCCTGTGAGTAAAACATCAACATTCAAACTCTTCTTGAATTAGCAAACAAGTTCTGGCTCTGTGCTCTGCTCTGGTAAACTGCAGTCTCAATTTCTGATTGTTCTTTATATTTCCAATAAAACCTCAATGCGTCTTGGTCTTCTTTAATTTGAACTTGCAGAAAAGCTTTCCAAAGGTCGTCGGTTAACAAGATGGGGTGGAACCGTGCTCTAACCAACACCCCTTACAACAGATTCTGGAGGGGTTGCCCTGGATGAAGACAGTAGTTGAGTGAGGGCTGGTCAGGTCTTTTCCTCGCAGAAGCATCATATACAATGTTTAGCTTAGTGGTTTCCACATTTCCTCTCTGTTTGCCACTTTATGTGGTATTTAAAATTCTTTTCCTTTCGGGACTGATGGAGCTGGTTCAATGATCGTGGCGTTCTTCTGCTCGTTGATCATCACCCGATACTGTTTGTAAATATTTTTTCATTCAGGTTTCTTAGTTAGTTGCTGTAGCCTTCTTAAACGTCCAGGCTTGTTTGATGGCAGTTCCAGATAACTGAATTTTTAAGGAAATCCTGTCTCAGTATCCCTCTGGGTGTCGCGTGAGCTGCTCTTTAAACTCCTCATAAACAACACTTTGGTCATCAGCAGGACATTCTTTTAAACTAAGGAAATCTAGTCTCCAAAGCTGTTCATGATCGATGGAACTCGACTGGGTGAACAACATGGGGTTCAGATCACTTTCACACTCTGGAGAAATAATGGTCCAGCCAAATTTGGTCTTCTCTGCAACTGGTTCTCCTGCAAAACCAATTTTCCGTGCAGTCTTGGTTTTAATCTTCGAATATTCTGATGCGCAGTACCAAATGCACAGGTAATTGAGCCTTTGTGTCACTGTCATTTAGCTCCACTCCATTTTAAAAATGAGGGTGTCTCTGTTTCAACTTTTCGTACTTTGGGTTTTGTAAAATTATAAGTTCTGGTTTGTCTACCTTTGAAGCATTTATGTCTATGCTGTTGTCTCCTTTGAGAGATCGCATTTTCGCATCAATTCTTTCAACCTTGGTTGTTACTGAGTTTTGTCTTAATTTTTTTAGGTTTCTTGTGCAAGGCATTAATCATTTGGCTGATGCATTTGAGCTACCCGATCCTGTGTCAAGTGAGGATCTGGCCTTGATCCCATCAACTTCTACTATAACAATGGGATAGAATACTTCTGTCTTCTTGTCTTCTTGGGCCATCATCATACTTTCCGACCTCTATTCTGAATTGGCATCACAAATTGATGTGTGATGTTTTTTGTTACAATTCTGGCATGTTAATTTACTTCTGAAATCTGAGGCTCGGTGCAATGATTCAGTGCAGTTAAAGCACAAGTATTTTTGTTGCAATATTTTTCTTCTTTCTACTACACTGAAAACCTTAGGGTAATTGGCAGATTTGTGGCTTGACGTGTCACTAAAATAAACACAGGAAAAAACAGGATGCGTTTCTCTGTTGGGCATTGTAGAGTTTATCCGACTTTTGATAATTTGCAATTTTGCTGGGAGCCTGGTGTTCAATCGGGTTTCTCTGAGTCCAGTGTTTCAGCGCTTCACACAATTTTTCAGAGTTCCATGATTCCCACGTGGGATCTGTATGAATTAAATCCCCACAAATTCCGGACAGTTTATCCAGCGTCATGGATACGTAACCATTGACTTGATCAAGCTTGCCTAGTGTTTATAAGGACTGTACACAGATGATGGCTAACTTGTCACTAAACTCGTGAATGCGCCTCGTGTTGAAACTTGATATTGTTGGTTGACCAAAGATTTGCTTTGTGTAGGCTTTGACCACTTCGGAATCTTTGCAGTATTTGTCTTCGAGTGTGTTCTTTGCTCTGTTATAGCTCTCATTCATGAATGGCAGGCCGTTGATTGATAATTTCACTTTATGGTGGAGACAAGATTTTTAGTACTCAAATTTAGTAAGGCCCGGCATTGATGCTTTGTTGATAATTTCAACAAATGAATTCCAAAACCGTGGCCAGTCTTCATACGTTCCTTCGAACCACACAGTGTTTAGCTTTGGGAATTTAACTTGAGAATAATTTTCTACTGACTCACTAACTTGGATTGACAGCTTTGCAGGCTCAGAGTAAAGATCTCTTGTTAGCTGCAACTCCTCCTTTTCGAATTGAAGTTTAGTCTCAAACATTCTCCTTTGAAACTTGAGCACCTTCTCTTTTTTCTGCCGTGTGGTTTTACTTTAATAACTTCTAACAATGTTTTCAATTGCTTAACACTGCTATTTGCTTCAATTATTTTGATTCATTTTCGAAATTCCACTGGTTGATCGCTTCGATATCTTCTTCTGCTCTAATGTTTTGGCTTCACATTCTCTCCTAGCACAACCGGTTTCTGCAATGTGTTCTTTCAAGCCGGAAAGGTGTCTCTCAATGGCGTGAGCTTTGTTTGCATCTATGCTTGAGTTCATTCTGCTTATAGCAATCCGGACATGTGGTAGATTGTTTTTAAGTTTAGTTTCCATAGTCTCACTTGATTTCCGAACAGTTAATGGACATATTTGAATGCTCTTGCTCGAGCCCATTCACAAGTAAAGTTTTGAACAGTCCCGTTGAAGGGACCATGTGTGGAGAACTTGAACGCTCACCTCTGTATCATTGGGTCAGTGAATCCCCACAAAATAAAAAAAAGTAATCACACAATATTTAAAAATTCCTTGGTGGGCTAATGCTTGTCTGATTTCAAATTTAATAGAAGTAATAATTAAATTAACTTTTTGCTCTCCTCACTCACTAGACCATTCCTCACAAAGACAGGATTCACACGGTCATGAAAAGTCAGAGAATTTGTAAATGCATTTTCCAGGCCTGGAAAAGTCATGGAATTTAGGAAAAATGGCTAAGATCATGGAAAAGTCATGGAATTTTATTTTTTTCTTGAGCTATGGTTTTTGGTGTATAAAATTTTAATACAATTGAGCACAAATGTGCCTAGGAAATACCAGCGTCACACATATGTCGCACATATCCCGATTTAAGGCAGTTTAAACTATTAAAGTTGCTAACATTTCAATACTTTTTACTGTCAAGGAGGTATTCGCATTCACTAAGGAAATGGCGGAATTGTGTGCGAGTGCGTGCTTGCACAGGCGGGCAGTTCTCCTAGCGAGTTGCTTGGGGGTCTCTTTGTATCGGCTCATACTCTTGTTGCCTTGATGGTGGTAGTCATTGCCAACAGCTGTATGAAGAATCTTAGCATGGTCTGAAGCACGGCTTTCCTCTAGTAGGGAGTCAAGGTCTGTGATATTTCTGGTTTAATTAAAGCTAGAGTGCGAGACCTCAACTCTGTTCCATATCGTTGTTTTACAAGCTGTGGGAGACTGGGATGTATGGGCTTGAGCCAAGTAAGGACTATGAGGTTTTCTGTTGTGAGTGTTAATTCTTTGTGCTTGGACAGTGTTTCGCCATTGTGGTTAAGCCCGTTAGTTTTCAGAAGTGAGACCTCAACAAAAGCCACGGGTGCTCGTCAGGTTTGAGAGTCAATAAAGTGAGCCCCAGTAACTTGGCATCCTAAGTGCTCCCTGATGGTTTTCCATATAAACTCAATTAAGTCACAACAAAGTCTGCCCTTTGAAGACATTTGAGTTGCAATACAAAAAGGTTTACCTGCTGAATTTGTTGATACACAATGCATACTTTACCTACACCCACCACCACCTTCCCAAAAGAAACAAAAACCTTTTTCATATGGGATGGTGTTTGAGCTTGCCACTTCAAATCCTCTCGGGAGTAGAAGGGCAGCTTATCACCACTTCATACATACTTCAGCTCACCATTTGTAGGCCATTCTTTTTTCATGTAGTCTTGGCCCTTCAACTAGATCTTCATCAATTTTTTTCTAGCAAATACCACAAAAATTGCACGTGGCTACTGTGTATGGCTCATTAATTGTAAACAAGTTATTTTTTTATTTGTGGCAAATAATGTAAGATTTGAAGTTAAATCGAGTGTTCTAAAAAGAATGCACTTCACCCATAAATTACACAAATAATGGCGGCGTAGTAAATGCGTTGGTAAGATCTCTGCCTTCAAACTACAAGGTCGTGGGTTTAACTTCCAACTCTACCGGTTTTGGTTTATGAATCTTTGTAAGAGTGTAGAATTCAGGTATGCGTGGTGGATTTTGTGTTTGGAGAAGCCATTCCTTTTTTTCTGTCGATAAATTTGTTGTCGTACATTTCATACAAAAGCCGTCTTTATTACCATTTGGTGGTCCATAGGTTAGTGATGCTTTGGATTTTTAAGTTTAATTTGGCCCTCCTATTTTGTCTTGTTTATTCATAATGACTGTGGTTAATGCCTTTGTCGGCTTTTTGAAGATTGATGTTGGTGTCGGTATCCTGATTTATTTACTGCGAGATATCATGCAGACAGTTTGAAGTTCCACAAGTGGGCAGCTTATCCAGTACTTGCAGGTGTTTGACGTAAGCAAGTAACAAAAGGACGCAAGGAAGATGTCAACCACCACCAGGAGCAACAGGAACATTTGTTTGTTCAAACCATTTTCCCTTGGGAAAAAGAACACCTGACTTTTTAAAGTCGAAATCTCCAAAGAAAAGAAAAACAGGGACAGCTAGACGGTTAGAACTCAGAAAAAAACACACAGAGAACAGTTAGATGTGAGCTTAAGTGATTTAGAAAAAATTACTTTTGATGCGGAAGATATGGAAGAAGATCTTTGTGAGTTGCTTTGCGATTTGAAGATCTGACAAGGGATGCAGATGTGAAAATATTTACTGGTCTCCCATCCACAGGAGTATTTTAGAAGTTATTTGAGCACTTACTCCATAAGACTAGCAGGATGCAATATTGGAGGGGTGCTAAACAATCCAGAAAGAAAACTCCAGAGCAACAAGAGGATAACGCTCCACATTTTAAAAACATTTTGAAGGGTAGACCTGGGCCGTAACGCAATCTATCTTTGCCAAAGGTAATGTTATTAACTTTGATGAAGTCGAAAATGAGACTTTTTAATGAAGACTTGGCCTTCCGGTTTATGATTTCTGGGAGAACTGTTAGCAGTATTTTCGTCATCTGGGTCAAATTAATGTCTAAGTAACTGGCAGCCCTAATCATTTGGCCCAGCCTTCAACAGATAAAAAAGGCATTGCCCCTATGTTTCAAGAAATGTTATCCTAAAACATGCTGCATGCTTAAACATTGCAGCAGGCCTTTGGTCAGAGTATAAACACCATTATACATGCAAAGTGCTGGTGGCAATAGCACCAAATGGGGCCTTTAGCTATGTTTCACTCAGCTATGGGGGAGGGTCTCTGATGTATTTATTGTTCGGAACTCTGGGGTCTTGCGTTAAATAGAGCCATATAATCAAATAATGGCAGACATGGGGTTTAAGATAGAGGAAGATCTAATGATGTCGTTGGCTTCTTTGTGTATCCCACCTAGCTGTGCAGCCTCTATGCTGATGCTACCAGAAGATATCAGAACATTCTAATGTTAGGATATATGTGGAACAAGCTATTGGCAGTATAAAAGTGTTTTGCATTTTGAAACATGAACTACCCATATCACTGCTTCCCATAGCGGATGACATTACCAAGACATTCTGCTCACTTTGTAATCCGCTGCCACCACTCTGCGAATAGACTCTAAAACACAAAAATAGATGTTCAACTATCAAGTTTATTTACAAACAGAATATGTTCCCTAATGTTTGGTGATAAAAAAAATCTGCTTTTCTCTGATAATCAAGGACCTATTGCATTAATTCTACGTAGCTACTAGATGAGATCAAATTTACTAAGATTCAAGCATGGCTTTTAAAACTAGGATGCTTTTGGCAGAGCAGTTTTTTTAAGAAACAGATTTTTGAATTTCAAGATTTTAAAACATGGATTTTGAATTATTGTGTACCTTGCACCTCCACTTAACAAACTCAGTAAAAAGATGCTTCTAAAAGTTACAAACAGACATGTAATGAAAACTGGATGAGATTCATAGCATAAACAAAGCTCAAGTATAGCAAATGATGAAATAAGAAATAATTTTTAGTTTTGAGGAGATTCATTTACAGCTGCCTTTCTATTAACCTTTACCACATGTGTTGCATATTAAAATCGTAATAGTAGCAATAATGATAAATATTGAAAATAACGGACAACTATTTGACAATTATACTTGCAACACGTATTACTTATCATTCTATTAAACTGATGATGGCATAAGCATGCCGAAACATGTCTGTCCGTTGTTTTTTTCACTATTTACATATTAAAAATGAAGAGTTTGATATTCTCATGATTACTACACCATGGCAAACAGCAAATATGCAAACAGAAATGGGCAATTACAAAAACATTTGCACACCATGTTGAGAATCCCAGTCACAGCTACCCACCCTGGAATGTTTTTATTTCTACTACTCACACTGGAATTCGAGTGAATATTTTCATGACCACCCTGAAAATTGTGCTTACCCACCCTGGAATTTTATATTTTAGGATAGCCAACCTGGAATTCCAAGGCTCCATTGTGACCACCCACCCTGGAATTCCAGAGGTCCTCAGCATTGGGAGTTTGGATTGTTTGCGAGCAAAGTAAACACAAGTTACAAATAAGAGTCATATGAAAACTGCTCTAGTGAAGCAAAAGCATTAATCATTATTTTATAATATTATGTTGTAAGAGAATTTTTGAGAAGGTCATCGCTGTGTAAATAGACTCAGATTTCGCAAACAACAACCTTTTACTGTTTTATGAATCACTGAATTTTGCTATGATCTGTTCTGAACTTGTTGTGTGCAGTTACAGTAAATCTAGCAATAAATGAAACAGTGTACTTCAAATATTGATGTCCATTTGACTGCATCAGTTCTAGGCTTCGTTGCAAGTATTGCACTCCAAGTAGAAAGATTTAGTGATCTCATGGTTACTACACCAAGCATGAACCCACTGGAATGCTGGGATATGAACAGAGGCTGCTAATATTAACATTACATACCAAGGTGTCATCAGCATCACAATCGTTTTCATCACCAGATGCGCAGCCATCGCCATCACCATTATCATCTCTATCACTATCATTATCAATAGCATCAGTAAATTAATTGTGGCATAACCATGAGTCAGAAGCTTTAGCATTTTCCTTGGATAAACCTGCCCAGTTAATGTGCCACCAGGCAGAGCAATTGTCACGTAGAACACTGTTCTCATCTGGTCTGTTGATCTCTGGTTCTTCCAGAATCACGTTGCTACACTTGGGGCAGTGACAAACATCTCTATACTCCAATAAGCAAGGTAATACATACCCTTTATAAAAAGGGTGATCCTGCTAACTATGGAAGCAAAGAACAGTGGGTCATATTCTATTCTTTCATACAAGGACTTGTGCCCTTGAGTCCGCACAATAAAAAAGAACAATGATTGGCTCCAGTGACTCACATCTGTGCTTTAACTTGGACATAGTATATACTTGTGCATTGCTTTTAGCTTTGGCTTGCCATTATTATCTTTTCCAGGAAGTCAACTTTTTTCTACACTTCTTGTTGTTGTAGGTCCTCACACCTTACATTAGAGACCTTTAGATCCCAGTACGAGTACAAGATTTCAAGGCGCGCTCGCTTTTTCCAGCAAACTCGTCGAGAGGACGACTTTTGCTTGAATTCTCGTCCCCTCGACATCGAGTTTGCTTAAAAAAGTGCGCGCGCTTAAAATTGTACTCGTGCTCGTACCCGGATCTAAAGGTCTTCATTGTAATGGCACTTGATTTCAACTGTTGCAAGCGTGCAAAATTTATACGTAAACATTCTATCTGGAGAACCCACGAAAAAGAAATCCCTAAATCCCTCCAACCCACCAACATGCTGGGGGGCAATATCTGGCATAAAATCCTTTATATCATCGTTTTCTTGATCAGTACCCCACTTTATCTGTGGTAAATACGAAATGTCCTGACCCTCATTAATTATTGTGGACACTAATGGAGTATATTGGATCTTTTCGTTCCTTGCCTTTAACAATGACTCGGCCTTGGAGCTTACAGTTTGGAAGCTCGATGCCGTCATTCTTCCATTTCTGTGCTGCTTCCAGCCTTTGCACCTTATCTACAGACATTTAGCAAAACTCTTAAAACTGGGGCACCATTCCTTTAACAGGCCTACTCTTGTTTTTATAGGTTTAAGCCGCATTTTTGTGCTTTAGGTCACATTATTATACTTTTGGGCCCAGAATGTCTGTAATTCTAGAGAATATTTACTTCTACATCCTATAGAACAGGAAATAAAGGTTATTTAACATGGACCCTCGTTTTCTTGTTGATAGTTTTACCCCTCCAAAAATTGTAAAGGTACGTGTTGCAAAGTTGCAGACAATTTTTATTTTCACTAAGAGCCCCTTATCAAACCTTTCTTGCTTTTAAGCAGAAACTTCCTACGGAAATTAATTTTACTACTCTTGCTTCCTTACTTGAAGGTAACTAAAATGAACTTACATCATTCGGGAACTCTTTACTCATTCTGTTCTGAAGGCACTATTATTTATGTTGTTTGTTGTAGATTTCTTCATTTGGGGCGATAAATCCTTCCAACTTCTGTGTGCATTTGTCAGTTGTTAGAGTTTATATTCACTTTTCTTTCTACTTGTGCTTGCTCCCACTCTGCTATGAACCTTTGCTCTGAGAAGGTCTGACGCTCGAAACATCAACTTTGTGCTTTCACTTCAGCGATGATCAAACGTTTCAACCCAAAGTTGATTAAACCACGTGCTTCAATTAGTCGCCAACGCACTTCAATAGATTTTTTAAAAGCTATTCACCAAGTATATGCTCTATCAGATGGGTTTTACATTTCTTTCTGTACTATCCCTAGACATCTATCTTGATTTTGGACCAGTACAATTTTGCTAGCTCTACCAGATGGATGCTTCCTTTCTATATGTACTATCCCTAGACATCTGTCTTGATTTTGGGCCAGTATATTATGCTTTACCAGATGGATGCTACTCTTCAGTATGTACTAACCCTAAGCATCTATCTGAATGATCTATTCATTCAGTTGTGGTTTCATCATCAGTAGGTTTTCGTGCCCTGATAAAAACAAACATGGTGGCAGTTTAATGTTACATATGACAATGTACTAAACAGTCGTAGAACAGGTTGAGGGTTAGCTAGGCGACATTTTTTAAAGTGTTTTTAAATCCATGCCATTTCTACCAAAGTAAGTCTAACCATTAACATGAAAAGGATCCCTTAGTGCTGTCCCCTAAGACTCTTAAGACTACATACTTTTTGCCGCGTTATTGTAGGCTTCAGCAGCCTCTTTTCTCGTTAATGGGCTACATGTTCACTGAAAAAACAGTTAAAGTGCCTTATAATTTTAACTTTTAATTCTTTATCAGATAATATGCAAAGCTTTTCCTGATGATGGGGTCAGTTGCCGGTAACTGGTAACTTTATTTTGGCACGGTTAAAACATTAGGACTTTAAAAAATTTTGCACAAGAAGTGAAATTGTATAATAATCCTAACTATGGTACAATAATTTATATTAATAATATGTCTTTTATTTAAAAGGGTTTATAGAATCACTTACTACTTTTTACAGATCGGAGGTTCTGAGGTTTATCTAAAGGAGTTTTTAATAAGCGCTCCTTTAACGTCTCACCCATTAGCATGAAAAGGGTCTCTTAGTGCTGTCCTCTAAAACTATGCAAAGTACATATTTGCAGGCTTCCAGCGACCTCTTGTCTTGTTAATGGGCTATTAATTCGTAAAGCGAACTTCCTAGCATTTATCTCCTACATACGCCTTCCAAAACTTGTATAACACTAGCTGCAAGTTAAACCCTTTTCGAATTTAGTGACTCGACCTCGTAAGAATAGAAACTTGAGTCAAATTGTTAGTTAAGGAGGTCATACAGGCATACATACGACCCCAAAATAATTCCTATAATTTCTATTCTTTACAGTCTCCTTAAAATCCCTAATTTTCCACTCAGTTTGGGCTATTTTCCCACAATGCACCTAATTTTTGTTTTTCCATATCTGTCTGCGGTCGTCCGATGACATTTAGATGCACCGCTTTTGCATAAACTACATCTAAAGACGTCAGTTTTAGATGCCATCAGTCCATCTTTTTCCTTCAAAAGGTCCCCAGGGCTGTAAGTATACCTCGGTTATAAGATTTTCATGTTACACACTGACAATGCTATTTGTTGTACACAGGTTCTGGTTGTTGCACCATCAACAGTAAAACTTCAGCTTGCAGGCCTCCGTTTGATCAAACAGTTTACACCACATTTGAGTTTCGAAGATCTACCGCACTTAGGTACAAATATCGATTCTTCATTTCCAAATTGTGATAGGATACCACAGAGATATGTACAAGATAACGAAGAAACTTACCACCATTGCTCGGCTGATGCTGATAAGAGTCTAGTTACATTGATAAGAGAGCAGCTTTCTTTAAACCTTTACAGGATTGTTCCTTAACAAAATTTTTCACTGTACCCTTAGAATTAATATTTGATCGTTCGCATGTAAACTCAGAGTATGGTTGCGGAAAGAATGCTTGGAAACTATCTAGCAGATCCCCAGTTGTGGTATTTTTTATTTGACCGTTTCCTTAAGAAGAGTTAGAACTTTTTCATGTGGTCTAAAGAAATATTAACTAAGAGTCAAAGATATCTCGACTGAGCTCTGAGATGTAAACATAGAAGATCCATTTCCAGCATTTTACTATGAAAGTAAAAATAAAAAGTAGTAGTTAAATGATATATATATATATATAATGAGTAGGAGTACCAAACACGAACAGGCAAATGGTTCATTCCAGTCTTTATTAAAACCACAAATTTTCGAATAGTTCGACTA